>CM038110.1:2007205-2028943 GCA_001642375.2 Mentha longifolia | reverse complement strand
CACTTGCAAAATCATTGATGCCAAGTCTCTAGGATAGCTCTCCTCCTTTGATTTCTAAACACTTTGTTTACTTGCATGTTTTCATTTACTTAGTCTCTTTTGCTTTAAGTAGTTAATTCTAAAACTAAAACAAAAAAATATTCGTTAGCTTAGATAAACCCAAGCAATCTAGTAATGGTACTTGCATTTCTATCGATCTAGTCTCCGAGGATCGACCTTGATTTCCATTGTACTACAATTGAACCCATACACTTGTGGGAGTCTATTTAGTAGGCGATCAGGTAGAGGTAGGCTTAGTGTCGATGAAATTTTGAATCTTAACTCCGGCAGGGACTTCGCTAGGGATTGGCTTAGTTTTAGTCGGCCAAAACCTCCGGGTTCCTCGTCTTGATGTAATCTTTGTACATTTTTTTCCATTTTAAATAAAATGGGGATTTTTACGCATACTTTCAAGCTGATAATCCTTGTTTTGAACGAAGGCAGCTTCCATGTAGCCACTTCGTCGAGTGACGAAGTTTAGGCCTTTCAGTTAGCCACCTCGCTGTCGAAGAGGTTTTGGCTTTCGGTTAGCCACTTCGTCCGAAGACGAAGTTTTGGCTTTCAGTTAGCCACTTCGTCCGAAGATGAAGTTTTGGCTTTCGGTTCCCTTATTTGTCGAATTTATCGATAGGGGTGGTCCCCTTACGCGCGTTTAGGTGTTACTCCGAAGCGGAGTTTTATTTGTATATCCTCGTCAGGATTGTAAAATCGAGATACTTAATATAAACGAGAGAGAGGTGCAAAAATGCATGCGAATTATTTAAGTAAACGAAAGCTAAAAGTTTTAATTAGATGAAGTCAACATGAGACAAAATTTGCTAAGACGACTCGATTCCTACGACCTAAATGAACTTGGACATCACTCTGTTTATACAAAGTACCTTTTTAAGTAGGTAATGTGCCATGTACGGGGTATGGGCTCACCAGATAGGTGGGCGAGCTTGTACGACCCTTTTCCGAGGACTTCTTGAACTCGGTATGGTCCTTCCAGGTGGCCTCTAATTTGCCAAGCTTCTCCGCCCTGCTGACTTCGTTATTCCGAAGTACGAAGTCGCTTACTTGGAGCTGCTGATGCTTCACCCGGCTGTTATAATACCGAACTACTTGCTGTTTGTATCGAGCTTCTTGTATGTAGGCTTGTTCCCGTTTTTCTTCTAGCAAATCCAAGTTAGTTCGAAGTCCGTCTTCGTTGTCTTGGGCCGCGAAGTTAAGCGTTCGGGGGCTCGGCAAACCGATCTCTACCGGGATCACTGCTTCAGTTCCATACACCAAGCTATATGGTGTTTCACCGTGTGATGTCCGCGGGGTGGTTCGGTACGACCATAGGACTTGGGGCAAGTTTGCTGCCCAGTCCCCTTTGGCCTTATCCAGCCGGGTTTTTAACCCCTTGACTATTGTTCGGTTCGTAACCTCGGTTTGACCATTCGCTTGAGGATGGGCTACCGAGGTGAACTTCTGTCGGATGTGGAGTTCGTCACACCATTCTCTGAACATCTTGTCGGTGAATTGGGTTCCGTTATCTGAGACGAAGACGTGGTATGCCGAAGCGACAAACTATGTTTTTCCAAACGAAGTTTAGGGCGTTTTTACTTGTGATTCGCGCCAATGGTTCGGCTTCAACCCACTTCGTAAAGTAGTCGATGGCCACGATAAGGAACTGTAGTTGGCCGGGAGCTTTTTCAAATGGGCCGACGATGTCGATTCCCCACTGCATGAACGGCCAAGGGCTTTGCATGCTGGCCAGTTCGGTCTGTGGCAATCTTGGAACCGTCGCATGGATTTGGCACTTCGGACATTTTTTGACGAGGTCGGTAGCGTCCTGGAGCATGGTGGGCCAATAGTATCCCCACCTCATGATCTTTTTGGTCAGGGCGCGGGCTCCGATGTGACTGCCGCAGGAACCTTCATGGACCTCGCGCAGTACGTAATTCGCTTGATTGGGCCCCGCACATCTTAGGAGAGGTTGGAGGTAGGATTTTCTATACAACACTCCCTGTTCAAAGACATACTTGACGGACTTGTCCAGGAGCTTTCTAGCCTCAACCTTATCGGTGGGGAGCTCGCCTATCTCTAAATAGCTGCGAAGTGGAGTCATCCAGTTCGGTCCGTCTTCGGTTACTACATTAACTTCGGCTTCATCGATACTTCGGAGCTGTACTTCTTCCACTGGAGAGATTGTTGATGATGACGCGAGCTTGCTTAGCGCATCAGCTCGCCCGTTATCCCCTCTTGGGATTCGCACCAACTCGAAGTACGAGAAGCCTTGTTGTAGGATCTTGGCCTTATGAAGGTACTTCTTCATTTGTTCTCCTTTGGCCTCGTATTTACCTAGTATATGATTCACTATGATTTGGGAATCGCTGTAAATTTGAATGGCCCTTACCTGGAGAGCTTTGGCTAGGCGAAGTCCAGCGATTAGAGCTTCATACTCCACTTCGTTATTTGTAGTCGGAAAATTGAACCGGAGTGCGTGGGTGATCTCATTTCCTTCCGGGCTGATGAGTAAAACCCCGGCTCCGCTTCCTTTGTTACCTGATGCCCCGTCCACGTAGACCTTCCAACAGTCTCGTGGTTATGGATTTGGTGCCTCGGCCTTTGATTTATCCTTAGTAGGTTCAACGGATTGCTGTGTGTCCGTGAACTTGGCTTCTACCAGGAAATCGGTCAGGGCTTGCCCTTTAATTGCCTGGCGAGGTACAAAGGAAATCGTATGCTCGCCGAGTTCTACCGCCCATTTAGCGATTCGCCCAGATGCTTCCGGCTTTGTAAGCACTTGCCGAAGTGGTAGGTCGGTCAACACTTGTATTTGGTGTGCATGGAAGTACGGTCGGAGTCTCCTCGCCGCATTCACCAACGTAAGTGCGACCTTTTCCAAAGGCTGATACCTCGTCTCCGGCCAAATAGACGGGTAGCTGATGATGTCTTTCTTCTCGTATCAGGACTGCACTGATTGCCTCGTTCGAAGCGGCGAGGTATAAATAGAGGACCTCGTCCTTCTTTGGTGCAGATAATGTAGGGAGATTGACGAGATACTTCTTCAAACTATCAAAAGCTCCCCTGTGCTCGTCGTTCCATTCGAAGTTCGGCGCCTTCTTTAGTATCTTGAAGAATGGGAGTTGTTTTTCGGCGGCCTTAGATAGAAAACGACTTAGGGCGGCTAGGCAGCCCGTCAGTTTGTGCACGTCATGGATTGACTTCGGCACTTGCATTTCTTGGATAGCTCGGACTTTTGAAGGGTTGGCTTTTAACCCCTCGCGTGAAACCCAACACCCTAGAAATTTTCCAGATCGGACCATAAAAGTACACTTTTCTGGGTTTAATTTTAGGTTCACTTTACGAAGTAGGCCAAAGACAACTTTAAGGTCGTTTACACAAGTAGCAATCTCCTTGCTTTTAACGACTATATCGTCTACATATACTTCGACAATGCTACCGACGTGGGCTTCGAAAATTTTATCGACCATCCTTTGGTATGTGGCTCCGGCGTTCTTCAGTCCGAAGGGCATTTTTTTGTATGCATAGATGCCGAAGTCCGTGACGAAGGCGGTCTTCGGCGCGTCTTCGGCATTCATGAGGACTTGGTGGTATCCCTTGTATAGGTCCAAGAAGCTGAACACCTTGTGGCCAACAAGAGCTTCGACCTTCTTGTCAATGTTGGGGAGGGGGTAGCAGTCTTTTGGGCAGTGCTTATTAAGGTCCGTGTAATCAATACACATCCGCCACCCGCCTCCCTGCTTTTTCACCATCACGGGGTTGGCCAACCAGGTCGGATACTTTACTTCGAATAAAATATCGGCCTTTTGCAGTTGCCGAACCTCGTCGTGAATCACTTGACTTCTTTCGGCTGCGAAGGCTCGTTGTTTCTGCCGAACTGGTTTTATTGCAGGGTCGATGTTGAGGTGATGAGTGATGATGCTTGGTGCCACTCCGGTCATGTCTAGCGGCGACCAGGCGAAGACATCTCTATATTCCCGAAGTAGCCGGATAAGTTGACTTCGGAGTTCATTTTCGCCGACGAACCCTACTTTGACGACCTTGGCAGGGTCATCTTCGTATAATGCGACGTCTTCTACCGGCTCGATGGATGGAGGCGACGTCGGCTCCACCTCTTCGGGTTTCTGTAGTTGCTATGCCTGGGGGTGTTGATTCCTATCACCTCGGAGTGCGACCTGCATGCACTCCTTAGCCTGTTGCTGGTTTCCCCGAAGCGTGATTACTCCGATTCTAGACGGAATTTTGATTGTCAGGTGGTAGGCCGAGCAGATTGCCTTCGTAGCTATTAGCCAATCCCTTCCTAAGATGATGTTATAGGGGGAGCTAGCTTTTACGACGAAGAAGTGGATTATCTTCGTAGTAGACAACGGGCTTTTTCCAACTGTCACGGGCAGTGAAATTATGCCTTCCGTCGTCGTCTCTTATTGTGTGAAGTTCTTTAATGGCATGGGTGCTGGCCTTAGACGTGCTTCCTCGATACCTAGCTTATCGAAGCAGTCTTTAAAGAGCACGCTCACAGATGCTCCACTGTCAACAAATACGCGGTGGACCAGTTTGTTGGCCACCACGGCCTCGATTATGGTGGCATCTTGATGAGGTACCGCATGGGGAACTGGGTCATTGCTTGAAAAGGTGACGACCTCCTCCCTCTTGAACCTTTTTGGGTAGGTTCTTCCCGTTGTTGACTTCGGGCCTCGGCTTTTAACGATGACCTCGTCGTGCCTTCAGGCAGTCCGGTGATGGCAGTGATAACTGCATCATATTGGGGTTGATCCTCATCCTCATCCTCGTCATCGTGTTTCGGCCTTTTGTCAGTTTGGGGGGCACAGTTATTGCCTCCCTTATTTTTCTTTCTTTTGCCCTTTCCTTGAGGTCGGGCGTCTTTCTGATTTCGACTTTGGTACAGTTTAAGGGTACCGTCGCGTATCAGGTGCTCTATGTCCGAGGCGAGGTCTCTGTAATCTTCGGTTTCATGACCGTAGTCATTATGGAGTTTGCAGTATTTCTCCTTGGATCGGCGTTTTGACCCACCTCGGGATAAGGGCAGCGGCTTCTCGAACAAGTTCGCATGAAGCTCGTATATTTCGGCCCTCAACTTTGTCAGTGGTGTATACTGACTTCGGTCTTGGTTGGATCGAGGTCCTAAACGGGACTCGAGGGGTCCTCGCTGTAGCCTTTCGAGGGCACTTCGGCGGCCTTGCCCAAGGTCGGTGCGCTCCTCTTTTTTCCTCTTATCGTTATTTTCGGGCCGATCTGCTGCCCGTTTCTTCCGATCGGCCTCGTCTGCTTCGGCGAATGTGTCGGCGATCCTCCATAGCTGCCTGGAGGTCGCGGGATGTGTCTTTACGAGCTCTCTGAAGAGAGTTCCGGACTGGATGCCATTTTGGAATGCCGAGATAAGCACGTCGTCGGAGAGACGATCGACTTTTAGGCTCTCGTTATAAAAACGTGCCAGAAAATCACTGATCGTTTCTCCCCGCCCTTGCTTTAAGGTGAGGAGCTGGGCTGGGCTGATCTTTGCCTCGGCTTTTTGGAAGAAACGACGTTTAAAGGCGTTCAGTAGGTCGGCATATGACCCTACGCTGCAATTAGGGAGGCTGTCGAACCAGCTCCTAGCGTTGTCTACTAGTAGCTCGGGGAAGACTTTACACATGTAAACGTCTTCGGCCAACCCCTGGTTCATCATGTTGTATTGGAACCAGGATAGAAAGTTGCTGGGATCTTGGGTCCCGTTGTAAGGCGGGATAGGAGGTACTCTATACGTCGACGGGAGGGGAGTATAGAGTATCCTATTAGTGAAGGGAGTCGAGATTCGACCGTAGACGGCGAATCTTCCTTGGCGGGTGTTCTCCTCATCGTGTCGAGGTGGAACGGCGTTTTGACGAGGTGGCGTCGGATCGCGCTGAGGTGAAACGTGATCGTTCCCGCGGCGATTGCTCTGTTGCCTTCGGGGAAGTTCGGCCTCAACGTCGAATCTTTTTTGATAGACGTTCCCTTCGTCACGCCAATGAGGAACGACGTTTTGACGAGGTGATGTCGAACCGCGCCGAGGTGAAGCGCGACCGTTCCCACGGCGATTGTTTTGTCGCCTTTGGGGAACTTCGGCCTCCATGTCTCCAACGATCCAGAGACTTGGGGATGGCCTTTGTGACGGTTCGACTTCGTCTTCCTTGCTTTGACTTTGTTGTCGGTGTTGATCGGCGAACCTGCGAAAATCCTGCTCATGGAGGCTCAGGTACGCTTTCAGTGCGTCTCCCAGCTCGGGTTGGAGTTCGGCATTTCCGCGTCGGCTGCCACTTTGATCTGGTCCGTCGCCGCTAGCTGAACCCCCAGACGGGACATCCTCCGGGTGGCCTTCAGGAGTTCGGCGAATGGGCTGTTGGTCACGCTGGATCTGGGAAGTAGTTTTCTGAGCTTGACTAACGTCACTTTCTTCCTCGTTGGCCGGCATGAAAGGCGGATTGGAAAGAAGGTCAGCTCGTTTCTGTTTCGCCTAGGCAGCAGCGGCGGTGGTGGCGGAGCGGGTTAGTCTTACCATCGTATTTTCACTTGAAATGCGTTGATCGGTTTCACAAAATTCTTTCGTTTTCCACAGACGGCGCCAATGATCGATCGTGGATTTTAGAGTGTTTTAGTGATGGTGAGATTTGTAGAAAACTAGGAACACAAAGATTTACGTGGTTCGATCTTTTAAGTAGATCTACATCCACGGAGGAGAAAGAGAATGTGTATATTCAGATATCTTTGCTAAAATAGTACAGTGCCGACCCCTATCTCTTACAAGATAGCTCTTATTTATAGATAATTTCAGTCAAGGGTGGGTGAGAGATCATGGATGCTGCTGCTCTCGCACGTCTGCCTGTGCTCTGACCACTGTGGTGGTTGAGAAATCGTAGGGTGGCTAATCTTTGTTGATTTTGTGCTATTGGGCTTACTTTTAGATGGGCCGAGCTGATCTGGGCCTATTGGGCCATATCCTATCAGATGGGAACACTTATTAGGGCACGGAGGGAATATTTTAGAAGCTGCACACGATCCTAAAAAAAAGCGGCAGAATCGGAGTTCGTGGATCTGGAAAAAAAAAGTGTTGCGCCTTTCCTATGAAGTCGTTGATGCCATCTCAGATGCAGCATCGTTTAAACCCCGTAGGGAAAGGTCGTTTACTAATCCGCTGCTGCATCGAAAGAAACCCGGATTTACAAAGCAACTCGGAGAATTACAGAAATATCAAACTAATTTGGCGGATTTTCCACCCAATAAAACTAATCATTTGCAGGATTTTCTCGCACCCAAAGATGATTCCACCGGTTCGGAGCAGAAGAAGCAAGGACGGGAGTTGTTGTTGGAAAAGCTAAGGACGGAGCTGTTGAAGGAAGTGTACATCGGAGGTGTACCTAGTGGGGCTATGGAACAATTTGTATTATTCAACGGAAAAAATTCAAAACCAGTCAAAACTAAAAAAAAAATTGAAACCACATAAAACTAAAATTTCCAAACCAGTCAAAACCAAAAAAAAATAAAAAAGAAGGAAAAAAAGACCCAAAATAAATAAAAATAAATAAAACATAAGGAAAAAAATTAAAAATTTAATAATTAAATTAATCAATCAAAGTCAATTTGTAAGAACAATTTTTGTCCCAAAATAAAAAAAAAAATGGCTCAAATTTAAATTTAATAAGTTGATGGACACAATTTATTCTCCACTATGTTAAAAGTCTAGTTCAAATTTTGCCTCTATAAAAATTGTACTCCCTCTATCCTATTTATTAAAATAGCTAGATAATTGAATGTTTTTTTGTGAGATAAAATGACCGTCAATTATATTTCTTTATAAACGGGACAAAGCAAGTAAATGTTTCCCGTAGTAGAGTAGAGTAGAGTATAGTACAAAAAGAAAAAAGAAAAGGCTTTGTTCCATTTTTAACACGCCTCATAATTTCCTTCCATTGTGTCCAAACTACACAGTGGAGTAGTTGTGTGATAAAGATGATATATTAATGCAAATAACCTAAAAGTCTCTTATGAATTTCGATTTCTTAAGTGTGAATGCAATGACCTACCTATCAGCTGTCCCTTCGAGTCTTCGAACCGTTTGTCATCATTAAATGCATGGACTCGACTTCTGGACAATATCTTTGATAAATTGTCCTATTATCTTATCAACGGCGAATAGAGCAACCTTCGTAACTCCTCAAATGCCA
The DNA here is from genome assembly GCA_001642375.2 of Mentha longifolia. Taxonomy (NCBI): domain Eukaryota; kingdom Viridiplantae; phylum Streptophyta; class Magnoliopsida; order Lamiales; family Lamiaceae; genus Mentha; species Mentha longifolia. The sequence goes on along the minus strand of CM038110.1, from coordinate 2,020,709 downwards.
ACAGAAAAACGGGATCATGTCACTTTGACACGTGTCCTTCAATCTTAATACTTCTCTTTCCATTTCAAACAACAAAAAAAATAAATAAATAAAGAGAAAGAAAAATTGGTTGATCAATTAAAAATCATACAAATGTTGAGCATCGTGCCTTGAGTCAAATAGCATACGTCGGTTTCAATTTATTTTACAGAGAATTGTTCAAAGAAAACAGGTGTTAGTGTGTTACTAGGGTCTTTGTTAATGATAGAAAAGGTGAATACGGACCTTAATTATATGTGAAAGTGAACTTTGTTCGTTTTAAAAAAAAAAAAAAAAAACAGTTGTGAACACCGAACCATATCATATATTGCATTTCCGTGATACATTTTCTATTGCAATCACGAATAATTGACACGATTTATCCTTAAAGATGGATTCTAGATTACATATAGTTTAGTATACAACTAAATTCTATTGAACTTAGCTACTACTATTGTTAAAATTAATTAATTTTTAATAAAATTCACAGTATGTATTTCATCTGCCCGGTTCAACTTGATATGATTTCTTGAAACTCCTTCCATCTCATTTTACTTGATATGTTTCAATAATCATTTCAAGTTGAATCGGACCTATTAATTCATTCGGACGAATCAACTTGACAGTTCTTGAAACTCCGTCCGTCTCATTCTGCTTGACACGTTTCTATCATTTTATACTCACATATATTTAAAAATCGTGTCAATTTGAACCGGGCGGAGGGACTATTTAGATTCATCTACATTTGGATTTACCGAAATTTTCGGTATACCTTAAATTACAATAATTTTTCGATACGGTGTGAGCGGTATGCCGGTTTTTTGGTATTTTTCTCCAGCCCTAGTTTCACATCATTAAACGCCCGCGCGCACAGTTTCCATTTTCGTTCGTCCACTAATTTGTAGATGCCTCGATGCCAAACAATCCACTAATCCTTTTAGGCGAATTTTACAGTAACAAGCTAAGTTGAGAAAACAATTTAGTACAAAAAATACCAACATAATTAAACAACTACTATATGTAAAGTTGTTTGCTCTGAGTTGACAGTCATCAACTAAAACAAAAACCGTATGTGTGTTTTAACTTTTAACAACTCAGACACTAATTCAATGACCGAGGGAGTATGATTATTAACAACCTTCGACACTAAAGGATATGTGTTGAGGCTTTAATGGCTGTTTGTGGATATGGATCACTTCCAAGCTCCTCTTAGAGCATTTGCAGCCAGGAGGGCAGAGCCCTCCCGCCCACCGCCAGCTCACCTCCTGCGCCCGGGCGTGCCTGATGCGGCCCTCGGAGGGCGCGGCCCAACAGGCTCGTTTCCGCCCGTTACCCCGTCTGCTGCGCCCGCCACATGGCATCACCTGATTGGTCAAAGGTCGTTGACCGTTGATTGACGGAATTAATTATTTTTATATTTTTTTTATTTTTTTTTGTTTTCTATAAATACCACACCACATTCCTCATATTTTCACACCAATTTCTTCATCAAACTCTCTCAACTCTCTCTATTTTCTTCAAATCCAACTTCTAATCCTCTACATTTTCATCAATTTTTTGAAATGGACGATCCCAACGACCCTTATTCTTAGTTTGGAAATGACTACAACGATCCAAACCAAAATAACCCAAATTATCCAAATTACCCAAATCATCCAAATTATCCAACTTATCCTAATTACCCAAATTATCCAAATTTCCCAAATTATCCAAATGCAACATCTTCAAGCCCTCCACTTTACACTCCAACACCTCTCATCCACACTTCAACACCTACCCGCCCCCAAGGTTTTTTTCCTTACGCCTCGAAGCCGAACTTGATAAATTTCTCAAACCAAGGCGGCTTTAAGCAGCGTCATCACCGAGACCGTTATTTTCCTCGCCGACGGGCTCTTCACGATCGAGGCATTCGCCTATAAGTTGCATTTCTTCATTCGACGAGGATGATGACGACTCACTTCCGGCTGTGAGTTTGGCCGACGAGTCCGATCCACCGGGGGAAGACGTCGAGGTCCAGGAAGTGCCTCCACCGGTTCAACTAGCTCGAGGAGGCCGAGCACGATGCGGAGGAAGATCTCGAGGCGGAGGAAGAGCTCAAGGCAGAGGAAGAGCTCGAGTTCGAGTTCGTATTACTACAATTTGTGATTAATTAAAAAAATTAAATAATTAAATAATAAATATTATTAAAATATTGAGAGCCCTCGGATGACTCCCGTACAACAAATTTGGGAGCCCTCCAATTTAATTATAATAGTAATATGTATAATAATATAATATTGGGAGCCCTCCAAAATGGAGAGCTCCCTTGTGAATGCTAAACAATACTTCTCTATTCTCGATTTTCATGTGATAATAATAATTAATGGAATATAATAATAGACAATACAAAGGACAAATTTATGAAAGTTTGTTGAGAAGTCGAGTCCATGCACGTGCCATTAATAGATTGTACTATGATTGTTGAAGTCTGAACATCCAAACTCAATTTTCAACAAAAAAAAAAAAAAAAACTGGTGAAACGATCGGAAGGTAAAGATCATCAACACAAAATTTGAATAAATTAGTAAAAAATCAAACTCGTGTGCAAAATCAAAAACAATTAAATAGTTATGTATTTATAGGCAAATTTTAAAGCTCGTGTGCAAAATCAAAATTTTATGAAAGGTTGTGTATTTAGGGTAATTATCCCTACAAGTAAATATATAAAACTTGAACTTCCACAATCATTATCATAAACTTGAACTTTAGTATGTAAGTAATTTGATATTTGTGGACACTTATAAAAAAAAAAAAATCGAGAGAGTAGTTGTTATATAAATTGGACAAATTTATGGAAGATTCTCCATAATTTGGGTCCATGCATGTGCAATATTTTTTCCCGTACGCGATTCATAATGAAATTAACTGTTAGAAAATGGTCGGTAGGTAAAGATCATTAATACATTAACAATTAGTTTTATTTTATAAATATGATATTATATGCAAATGAATCTATGACGTCAGCATCATGACATAAGCATAACTATAGTCGCACCAAATATTTCATGCCATATTTAAATAAAATATCGTCCACGAAATGATACTCTTTTATTTTAAGAGACTAGCACTCTATATTTTATTTATAAGATTTAGTGAGTAAAAGGACAAGCAAAAACTTTATCAAATCCTCCTATATGGTGAGAAAATGGTGAAATGATTCTTAATAGTGAATGTACTATACAAAATAAAATTAAAACATAATCATCTCATTTTAGAATGTACTTACGCCATTATGCCCAAGTGTCCCATTTTTTTGGGCATGATAATTAAAGAGGAGGTATAAAGTATAGAAAAGTAATACTATGATTTACACTTTTTAGATAATTAAAGAGGAGGTATAAAGTATAGAAAAGTAATACTATGATTTACACTTTTTAAGGATTTAATTAACTTTTTTCGAAAAGGAAAAGATGATATAACTCAAACTAAATCGAATGCTTTAAACGGGACAAAGAGATTACAAAATTAAAAATAATCATGGCATTTTAGAATGCATAAAACAATTAAATAAAAACATAATCATGTCATTTTAACACGCATTTTTCCATTTCATACAAAGCTAATGCAATAATCTAAGTCTTTTTTTTTTTAGATGTTGATATATGAATAGGGATAGACAATAATACCAGAAATATATAGATCTGATTTTTTTTTTTTTTTTTTTTTTGAAGTTTAGAATCATCGGGTCCAAAATAATAGTAAGATTTAAATTCAAATCCATAAGCGAGTTTACGAATCTAGACCTAAATCCATAATTATTAATCCTAAAACAAAATAATGAAAATCAATCAAAATACCATAACAAGCATCTATGCTTATTTAGTTATATGTATTATCATTATATTGTCATTACTAAAATAATCATTAAAAAGAACTATAATCATCAAAAACAAGTAAAATGAGAGGAAGTGGAGGTGCAAGATTACTACAACAATGATAATTTTCAAAAACCAAAATAAGTAGAAGCAAGATAGAATCATTAATAATATAAAAATTAAAAAATAATACATACATATTGAGCGGATCCATCAACCGGATCTGAATCTTAAATTCAAGATCCAGATTTAGATACAAAATTTAGGAATAAAATCCGATTAGATCAATCTATCAAGTCTGAAGTTTGTAACAATTCGAATCTTGGAAAAATAAATTTGAATAACGTCTAAGAACATCTCTAAATAAGTTAGTAAATAAATAATTTGTAGATGCCTCAATCTGAATCCACTAATTCTTTTGGGTGAATTTCACAGTAATAAGTTGAGAAAACAATTTAGTACAAAAATACCAACATAATTAAACAACTATGTAAAGTTGTTTGCTCTGAGTTGACCATCATCAACAAAAAACAAAAACCGTATGCGTGTTAACTTTAACAACTCAAACACTAATTCAATGACCGAGGGAGTATGATTATTAACAACCTTCGACACTAACGGATATGTGTTGAGGCTTTAATGGCTGTTTGTGGATATGGATCACTTCCAAGCTCCTCTTAGAAAACAGTGCTTCTCTATTCTCGATTTTCATGTGATCGATAATAATTAATGGAATAATAGACAAACAAGGGACAAATTTATGAAAGATTGTTGAGAAGGTCGGGTTCATGTATAATACGTGCCACTAATAGATTGTACTACTATGATTTTTGAAGTCTGAACATCCAAACTCAATTTTCAACATTCTAAACAAAATTAATTGTGAAATGATCGGTAGGTTAAGATCATTAATACTATAACTATAAAAAACACATACGAAAATTTCATATGAACCAGCATTAGAGTTGTTAATTTCTCCGGAAACTAACGTGTTAGCCGGAGCAATCCGAGCAAAAGAGAGGGTTAGAGTTCGGAAATTTCTAGTCTGAAGAAATTTTCAATTCAAACAGATCGAATTGAATAGCCTGACAACCCGATAGGGTTAGCCCAAAAACCAAAAAATTTGTGGGCTGGCCCGACTACTTGAAAGTTTTTCATTACTCGATTGTTGAAATTCATTACTTTGCTTCGCTCATTAATCACGATATCTTGAATCGCATACTTGTGGAAAATGTTATAATTTTATAACTGAAAGTTCATTTTCAATTTTGTACTTCAATACATAATTAAAAAAAAAATATTATAATCATTTTATGAAAAGGTGTATAATCTTCACATGTCAAATAGTCATTTATTAGATATTATAACATGACTTATTTATTCGTTACAAAAGTACGATTAGCAACAAATTCTATACACGTTTAAAATTTTCATCGATATTAATTTTGGCCCGACGGGCTAGCCCAAAATCCAAAAATTTTGGGTTAGAGTCAAAAATTTCTAGCTCAAGAAAAATTAGCCTAATTCAAGTCAGACCAAATAACCCTACAATCCAACATGACTGACCCGAATTCGAACGAGTTTACCCAATTAACATCCCTAATCAGCATCATGATGACATCAAACCAGAGTATATTTTATCTACGACGACTTATCATTATATATATATATATATATGATATGCTACTCCCTCATTTGTGGGCACCTCCGTGGGCACCTTCGTCGTTTTATCACTTTGATATTATTTTGTTCAATTTTTTCGATTGTTTTATATTCTAGCATTTTAGAAATTAATTTAGAAATTATGAGTATTGATATGCTAGGCTACTAATTGTGAGCACCTCTTGAGCTACACATGCCACATCATCAATTTACAATTTCTTTTTTCCATTTACATTCTTTCTCATTTATTTCTATAATTCTTTATTTTTTTTTCTCCTTCTCGCTCAATAATTATCACTTTCAGGAAATAATTTATTATATATTCTAGTGTACGTGTAAGCCTCTAAGGCTCATGCCATAACATGTCTTTCGTTCATTTTTCATTAATTAAATTATGAAAAAATAATTTAATTTTCAAAAAATAATATTTAATTGGAGATTATAAAAACCCTAACTGAAAATTATTAAATCCTAAATGAAAATCATTAAACCATGGGAATTATCGAACCCTACCAAAAAAAATATTAAATAGGTCGATTACTATTGTAGTTGGGTGAATAATAAAATATATAATAAGTAGTAATTAAATGTAATCAAATATCATAACAGTAATAAATTAAGTATGATGATTACAATATCAATGCTTAGAATGATATAACTCGAAATAAATCTAATGCTTTAAACGGGACGTACGGGGAGGGTACGTAATTAAAAATATAACCATTGCATTTTAGAATGCATAAAATAAAAAAATAAAAGCATATCATTTTAATACGCATTTTTCCATTTCATAAAAAGTAGGCCAAATATACAAATCTATCTCAAGTTATCATTTTTATTGCAAATCTGTCCTAAACTTTTATCATTAGGCAAATCTATACCAAACTATTCAAAATTACTCAAATCTATCCTTGGATCAAAATTCCGGCCGTGAGATGCTGACTAGACATCGGAATAGTTGATTACGTGCTTTTTTTTTTTTTTTTTTTTTGCGAAATCATCCAACATTTGAAGGCCTTCAAAGGCTGGAGTAGAAATGACGTGTGGCAGATGCAAGAAATCTGGCCATATATAACACAAGAACATGCAAGGAAAAAGTCCAAAGTATTAAGGTAATCACTCTAATCAGCCTTATCATTTTTTGATACTCATTAAACTTCATATTAATTATATTTGGATTTTAAATTAGGGTAAGCGTGTGACGGCCAAAAAATCACCGAGGCAAAGACCAAAAAAAGCACCCACTCAACAAGCTACTGAAGCTGTTGAACTGAGAGAGAGAGGTCAATCTTGTGGATGATGGTTGTTCAGCCCCAACTTCTTAAAAGACTCTTTTTTAGCTTATTAGAACTTCGTTTTTTTTTAATATTATAAGAACATCATTTTGGAAACTTCTCTATCAAAGTATATGTACTTTTTAATTTTGAACTCGACACTACAAAAAAAAATATCTTGTAGTGACACATTTTTAGTGACACCCAAGAGATATGTTACAAAATTTGCTACATACTTAGTGTCACAAAATTTTATTACATCTACACATGCATCTATATACTTTTGTGACATAAAAAAGTGTAAGTATTTAGAAATTAACTACACTAACAAATGTCACTAAATTTAGTGACATGCTTTTATTTGTGTGACATGTATAATAGCTATTCATTCAAATGTGTCACAATTTTTTTTAGTGACATTTATAAGTATCACAATTTATCAAATTTTATGTCACTACCAAACCTTTTTGTTATAGTGCGCACTCGATGCAATGAACATTTTCTATCTCTAGCTTGGATCATATTTTGCATCATATTTTGGTCTTCTCCTTCTTTGCCTTCTTTCTGCTTAATTTTCCAACTTCATTAGCATTATGAACTCATAATCCTATGCGAATAGTTTAATACGAGCTGAAAAACTAGTTTAATATTATCTATAATTCAAATGTTGAATGATTTCGCAAAAAAAAAAAAAAAAAAAAAAAAAAAAAAATCCACGTCAACAACTATTCCGGCTTCTAGTCAGCATCTCACCGCCGGAATTTTGGTCCCAAGGTAGATTTGAATAATTTTTAGTAGTTTGAGATAGATTTGCCTAATGATAAAAGTTTGGGATAAATTTGCAACACAAATGATAGTTCGGGATAGATTTGCATATTTGGCCTAAAAAATAATGCAATAATCTAAGTCTTTTTAAATTGTTGAATTCTTTTTGAAGTGTGAGATACATCGCGTCCAAAATAATACTCCACTAGTAAGATTTGAATTCAAATTCATATATAAGCGAGTTTACAAATTCAGACCTGAATCCATAATTTTTAATCCTAAAACAAAATACTTAAATCAATTAAAATATCATAGTAATAAATAGAAATCAATTAAAATATCATAATAAATAAAAATCAATTAAAATACCATGACACGCATATATGCTTATACTATCATTAAAGAGTATCTGAGTATGTCAGATTGCCATATTAAATAAAATCTTGATATTTGAAAGAAAAAAAAAATCGTACACCACTTTGTTGACATTAATACTATATTGCGACGTCCACTATTTGTTGACCTTTTCTATTTTGAGACATAGGCCCTACAATCACTTTAACATTTTATCGCTCTACTTTTTAACACTTTAACACTTTAATACAATTGAAAATATTAGATAGTCCACAATTATTCTACTTTAACACTTTAATTTATTAACACAGTATCAAAATATATTAAATTCCATGCCCAAAATTTTAGTCCAACAAATGGTGGATAGATGTAGTATTTAAAAATATAAACGGAAAGAATAATAGTAGACAATTTACAAAATGAAAAAGAATAACGGGATCATGTCATTTTAACACGTGTCTTCCCATTTTAACAAAGTGGTTGTGTAATAAAGGTCACGTATCAATGCAATAACCTAAAGTCTCTTAAAGTAGTTGTGTAATAAAGGTGATATATAAATTTTCATTATTATGTGATGCCGATTTCTAAGTTTAAATGCAACGACCAAGCTATCAGCTATCCCCATTGACCCGTTTGTCGTCATGTGGCCTACATGGCAGTGACTTGATTAGTTGATTTAAAAGATGACGTGGCTCGAGAAAAAAATACACTACAACAAAAATTGGATACAACAACACTAAAACAACAACGGTTTTTGTGAAAAATCGTTGTTAAGATGTCACGACCGCACTTTGCTAATTAATAGCTAAGCTTGGTAAATTCGTGACTATAAATATAACATCAAATAATGGGTGGAAATGTAGAATATCTCTGGAAGTTGGACTCATTCAACTCATGAAAGAACTTCAAGTAATCCTATAACTGATAAAGTAGGATATTGTTTGTCAAGATTCTGACTTAGAATACAACCAAATCGAAAGGGGTTTGGAATATCAGAGTGCACGCAGCGGAAAAATAGTTCTAAATACATGTATGAAGACATGTATTACCAAGAGAGTTCATCAACTAATAATCTCTAATTTGACAAAAGCTCCGCCGGTCACTCCACTTCAACCTGCTCAAACTGCACATTAAAAACAATGTACAGAGCTAAGTACTATTGTACTCAGTGAACACATTGCCCAAAACTGATTTTATTGCCAGTCATTCATATAGTGAAACATAAGGTTTAATTTAGGAGTCTATATTCACTAAAATCCTCTGTTATCTCAAAAGCGTCTGCACAAACTAAGTTCTTTAGTACCTTACCATATCTAGACAATTGAGTACCGAGAAGGTGGCCACCTTCCTCGGCACCTGACTAGCCAACTGCCGTTGAGCGTAGTCGCACAGTGTACACTAGCTCTAGTAAGATAAACATCTTACTAGGACCCGAATTCGATTAACAAATTAGCATAGCCAACTCAGATAGGTATCATAACAAATTTGAAATATTTTATGGCATGACAATACTTTAAAGAACTATATTCATCTAGCAAAACATGCTTTGTTTTAGAAGAAAGTCCACCTCGTCTGCTTCTCTTAAATGTTACTAAACTTCTACGCCTTCTTGGCTATTGCTCCTTCTTGGCTCGACCTTTATTAAGAAAACGAAATAAGCTTCTCGTTTAATCATCAAAAGCTTATCGAAAATAATTCTAGTCTTATGTTTTGTCGGATATCATTGTTAACTCCAATGACGTTGTCACTGCTATCTAAGCTCGATTTATTACTTCCGTTATGTGAACGGTTTATATGGAAAATTTATTAATGATTTATTCTTAGCTAAGAATTAATTTGATTGTATAATTGATTAGCTTTAATCAATAAATCTTGAATACTGAACTTGGTTAATTAACTTATTTCTCTAAGTAAATTATTTTAATTCGTAAATAATTCGTTCTAGAATTATTAAGCTCTAAATTTATTATTAGAGGGTGTAGTATAATTTAATTAGCGATTCTTGAACCACATAATCAATAAATTAGTGTTGGGTAGATAATTAAATTCCGGCCCACTACTTGATAAGGAACGGCCCAGCCAAAGTTCGGCCCACTGAAATAGTGATCCGGTCCACTTGATACCCGGCCCAATCCAGCTTCTTTTCAGCCCAGTCCTGGCCCAAAACCCGGATCCAAGACCCAACCCAACCCGGCTAGAAACCAAACACCCCTAACCCCTCTTTCACTCCCTCATTTCCACCGATCGATCTCCCCCTCTCTCTCTCGATCCTTCTCTTTGAAACTCGATTCTTCCCTGCGATTCTTCACCATCTTCTCCGTTCATCACGCCGGCGATCTCCTTCATCCTCTCCGGTCATCATTAGCTCAGACTGCCATCAGTCTCTCTCTCGCTCTGCCTCCTATTTCTATTCTCCTCTCGCCTCCGTTCATCACCTTCGGCGACTGCGGTGTGGCGGCAGCCCTTCACCGCCGTCGTTCATGGTTGAGAAAGACTGCAGCTCCACATCGCAACCGCTGCGTTCATGTCGACACCGCCATCTCTCCGTCAACGTCGATGCCTCCAACGTAGTCGCAGCTCCACATCGTCGCTACATCATGCTAGGAAGGCCTCCAACACCAAGATGCAACAGTGCTGCTGCCACCGCCGAACTCCCTCTCGTTTAATTATATAAAGAAATTTTGTTCTAAACATTAGTTCCTTGTTCGTTTAATTAATATCTTTAATTCTGAGTTTCTAACTCTTTCTTCCGTATGTTACAGATTTCGGCATCGCGATGATGATGATGGCCATCGCTTGTTGATGTCGTCTGCTCGCCTCTACTGCCGCTAGGGCTTCGGCCTCGACGATGGCGTCGACTTCGGGGGAAGAGTTCCCTCGTTCGGTAACTAGCTTGAACCTCCTTTCTTCTAGAGCTAAATGTTTACTCGTTGTTTAAACCTTAGTGTGTCTGCTTCGATTCTTTGGTTTAAAATTCGATGCTTTGAATTGTTTTACTAAACGCATGTTTTCTTGATTTAGGACTTGAAAGCATACTCTTTACTAGGTTGTTGGCTTGTAACAAGAACTTGTGAAATTAGATGATGAGCATGGTGTTTGTTGATTCTGAGGTTTCAGGGAACTAATAATATCTTCTATTATAAGGCTATCCTTATATGAAATTCTAGTTTTGTTTCAAACATGATTCATGAATTAACTAAAAGAAGAGCATGATGATTCTTGTATCTTACGTTCTAGCACTAGTAATACTTTAATCACAAGAGTTTCCCTTTCTTTTTCTTGTTTTGCCTAAAGGCAATTAACTGCTCCTAGTTCTTATTCTAAGGAATTGAAAGGATGTCTTTTATTTGTTTTCTTGGGTTGTAGAATTAACATGGTGTTGGTTTACTTGTTCATTAAGGGTGTGTTTGGTAAAGAAGATGAACCAAGATGAGAGAGATCATCTTGGTTCATCTCACTGTTTGGTAACCAACTAAAATAAATTGGAGGGCCCGAGATGAATACAAGGCCCGTTGATATTTCACTGTTCCGCCTTGTTTAGTCATCTCACGTTTTTGGTCGGATGAGGTGAACTCATTAAAACAGTAACACAATACTTTCTCTCTCTTACCATTTTACCCTTATCTATTTATACGATTTCAAATAATAATAATAATAATAATAATAATAATAATATAATAAAATAATAATAATAATAATGTAATAAAATAATAATAATAATAAATAAATAAATAATAACAATAATAGTAATAATAATAATAATAAATCAATAATAATAATAATAATAATAATAATAATGTAATAAAATAATAATAATAATAATAGTAATAGTAATAGTAATAGTAATAATTATAATAATAGTAATAATAATAAATAATAAATAATAATAATAATGTAATAAAATAATAATATTAATGTAATAAAATAACCATAATAATAAATAAATAATATCAATAATAGTAGTAATAATAATAATAATAATAGTAATAGTAATAGTAACAATTATAATAATAGTAATAATAATAATAAATAATAATAATAATAATAGTAATAATTATAATAATAACAAGAATAATAATAATAATAATAAATATAATAATAATAATAATAATAAATAATAACAATAATAGTAATAATTATAATAATAACAAGAATAATAAAATAATAACTCAACAATATAATAATAATAATAATAATAATAATAATAATAATAAATAATAATAATAATAATAAATAATAAATAATAAAGGTACTATTTAATCTCAACGATAAAAAGTGAAATCGGTAGGGGTATTTAATAAGGGTAAAATAGTCAATTTAAATTTTAATCTAGAGTTTTGCAATTTATACCAAACACAATATGATATCATCCGAGTCTGAATTTTTTGCTACCAAATGGTGAGATGAATGATTCATCTTGACACTATTCATATGAGTCATCTTGAGATGAATCATCATTCTTCATCTTGAGATGATTACCAAACGCAGCCTAAGGGTGTGTTTGGTAGGTTAGATAACATAGGATTACTGAAGTTATCATGCATTATCTACCGTTTGGTACACTATGCTAGTAATCTTAAAGGCCCGAGATTATATGAGGGCCCGACCTTATTTCACTGTTTTCTTTTGTTAACTAAACTTGGCATCACCCTCGGATAAATAACCACCATCAAAACAGTAGCATAGATTATTCTATTTTTTTACCATTTTGTCCTTCAATTTAGCAGCCTATTCTGAACCTTGAAGAAGAGAGAGGTTGAAGAAGAGGCAAATTAAATTGAAGAGTCGGTTTTCCTTGCATATAATGAATCCTGGGACATATTGCAAATTAATAGCCACTTATTTCACCGGTGAGGGTGACGACGCTGTTTGTGACCGGCGATGGTGCCATGGTTGTGATTGGTCTCCGCCTCCGGCATAAATGGAAGGTGGTGGAGCGACGAAAGGTAATGGGAAAAGAAAATATAGAGAGAGAGAGAGAGGCAGCAGGAGATGCGTATGAAAAAGGATAAAAAGAGAGATAGGGATAAGAGAGGGATAAGAGAGGTAGGGGTGGGGAATCAGATGAGGAAAAAAAAAAAAAAAAAAAAAAGAAGAAGAAGAAGAAGAAGAAGGAAAAAGATTGCGTGCAGAAAATTGGGGAAGAAGATAGAAAGAGAGTTTTGTCTCTACTAGACTCTTTTTTTCCCCCTAGTTTGTATACTTTTTGTTAAAATTTAATTAAAAGTTGTTAAAATTTGTGGATCACATTTTTTATTTAATTCAGAATGATTCCCTAAAAAAAGAATAAATAAATAAATTGATATTTCTAGAAAAAATTAATCATTCGCTCCAACTTATTTTAAAAGAATAAATAAATTAACATTTCTAAAATTAAATAAGTATTTCTTCTAATAAAATGTTAAGGGCTTTTTTGTCTTTCTCTACATTTTCTATATTAATCTAATGTTTAATCTTACATACCAAACATATTATTTAAGTTATCTTACTTTTTAATCATATCTACCAAATATAAATATAAATAACTTATCTCACTTTCTATTCATACTAATAATCTCAAGTTTATTAATCCTAACA
>CM038110.1:1717205-2004705 GCA_001642375.2 Mentha longifolia | reverse complement strand
TCTTTATATTGATGATTGATTTAACTTGCTTTACTGTAGGTCCTGAGGGCTGGAAAGGCTATGGAAGTAGCTCCCTACTGCTGAGGCAAAAGATTGATGCAGAAAGAAGGATTGTGTTCCCCTTACCCTTGAGTTAAGGACGTGCAACTCCTTCCTCTTTTATGTAGCTATGGAAGTAGCTCTTTTGCTGCAGAGCAAAGATTTTTGGTGGTCCCTCATTAATCTTTATTTACTTGACAATAGCCTACAGTTCTCTCTCTCTTCTTTTTTTTTTGACTTAAAAGCTTGAAATCTTCTTTCTAGATTTTCCTACTGACATGACAAAGTTGACTAGAATAAAGCTTGTACTTAAATATTTATTGATTGCTAGCTTTGTAAAGTAGTAATATACTCCCTCCGTCCCCTCCGATTCGGCTTGTTGTTTATTCAAATGGGTGTATTAAAATAATAAAACAAGCCGAATCGAAAGGGACGGAGGGAGTATATATATATATATATGTGGATGGATTTTTGGCTACAAGTATTGATATTATTGTTCTTGCAGTAATGTGTAGTATAAATCTCATGTAATTAATTAGTAGTTATCACTTGGTGACTTGTTATGCTAACTAGCTTTGATTGGGCTTGGTCCCACTAATTAAATTGATAATTATCTTATAATTATTTAGCTGAGATATTTGATTCGATGTATTTGTAGCTAGGAATAATCGAACGATAATATATATATTAAATCGAAATAATACCCGTTAGTATCTAATTAATTAACCGATGGTCAACTAATCGAAATAATAGTTTACTACTTAGTCAAATATCGAAATCTAGTATCTATTTGATTATTCGATAGTTCACTAATAATAGTTGAGGATCAAGTGGCTACTCGATTCTACTTTATGATTTCTTTTATAGAACTCTATTTTATAGAAGTGAAATTGAATCACTAAAAGAAAATAATTTCCTCTAATTCCATGATTAAAACTTCCAATCAATAGTTATAAACTACGGGACGTTACATAAAACATACAAAACCGTTGTTGTTTTTATTGACCGTATACAAAACCGTTGTTGCGCTCATAGACAACAGTTTTAAGATACCGTTGTCGTAGGACCGTTGTTGTTACGCTAATAGACAACGGTAAGTATACCGTTGTTGTAGGACCGTTGTTGACACGTTCATAGACAACGGTTTTAAGATACCGTTGTCATTACGGTGTTGTCTATTTTCAATACTTAGAATTTTTTTAAAAAAAAAAATAGACAAAAAACTTACAATTTCATTAATTTTTAAAAATAACATATTTTATATTAATCCTAATTTTGGAATTTAATTTAAACTAATGTGAAGTCTAAAATCAATATAATTTTTATATAGATTCTAATCTCTTAATGTAGTCTATTTTTGATACTTAGATTTTTTTAAAAGTGTAACGAAATTATGTGTATATATAATTAAATATAAAGTATATAAAAATTTAATAAAATCCCCACCTAATAAAAAAGAATTAAATAAAACTTTAGAAATAAAAAATAAGTAAAATAATATCCTAATTATTATTTCAATTCTTTTATCTGTAATGAAATTATGTGTACATATAATTAACTTAATAAAATTCCTAAATTCAAAATATAATGTAAATGAAAAATTCAATAAAATTCCCAACTACAAAAATCGAACCAAATAAAACCTTTGAAATGAAAATTAAAAAAAAAATAATAATCCAACTAAAAAAAAAAAGGTAAAATAGTGGGATTGGGAACAGTATATCGTCCAATTCGATCAATTTTTGCCGCTCGCTCAACTCTCTCTTCCCGCGTTCTTCTTCTTCAGCCTTTAGGAATTAGGGCATACAAGAAATTTAGTCATAGATAACAGTGCATACATAACGGTATTTTTACGAAACCGTTATGTATGTGCGCATTTCTATCATAGATAACGGTTTTAAGAAAAACCGTAATCTATGTGTGTGTCACTTTTAGCAAAGATAACGGTTCGAATTAAACTGTAATGTATAATGTTACTATACTTAACACTTTTATAATGATCATTGTCTATGTCTACTGTTATTTAACGTTTAATAATGCTTAAAAAAAACACCGTTAACAGCTTCTGTTATTAAAAGAATAAAAAAAAGCATAAACTTTACTAAAAAAATAAAGGCAAAATTGCATTAAAAACCATGAACTTTGTCTGACATTCCATTTTGCGTGAACTTTTAATTTTTTCTGTAAATTCACGAACTTTTGAGGGTGTTCAATTTTTTCCAAAATTATAATTTCCCCCAAATCGACTATTGACGTGGCGCTGAGTTGGCAGTTCAATAATCTGATTTAAATGGCGTATTTCTTCCATTCTTCAATCTGCAGCTTAATCTGGCGATCTTGGAGAAGAAGTTCGAGCGAATGGAGGGGTCTTCTCGAGTTAGCAATCATTCAAGCGAATTCAGCTGCTACGGTTATGGAATGGTTTGTGAATGCAAGCTTCCCTTGAGTGTGAAAATTTCAAATTCGGTGAAGAACCCTAATCGGCGCTACCTTGTTTGCCCAAAGGCAATGGTATGTCTCTCTTTGAACACATGTTCTTGGTATTGTTTGTTGATTGTAGGTTATAAATATATTTTGTATCTCTAGGGTCGATGCAAGTTTTGGTTATGGCTCGACCCACCAAATCCTCAACATATTCGCAATACTCCCGAAGTGGATATTGCTTCGGATCGGGAAAACCTAAATATGTGGATTGGTGAGGCTGCAAGGTTGTCAAAATACAATGACGATTTCTGTACCAAAATTAAGGCACTTGAGTTGAAACTGCAAAATGTGAATGATGCAAAGAAGAAAATGAAGAAGGAGATGTTGGTGCTTTGAATTCTCATTTGCTGTTTGTTTGTACTTTTGGTCTCAGTTAAGCTAGGTTAAGGTTTAGTGATCGGGAAAATGAAGAAGGGAATGTTGTTTAGTAGCTTGTTTTGGATGGTGAAAATGTTGAATTTCATTGATGAAGAATTTAGTGTACTATGAGATTGGTTGTAGTTCTTATGGTAATGTAGAATGAACTAATGTTTTGTAGCAATTGAATTTGCAGTTTGTGTTTATCACTGTTTCCTTATGAATTTCCTTAGTTTACTATGGATTTTCAGTTTGTTTACTTTAGGGAACTTTGCAGTTTATTATGGATTTTCAAATTGCTTGCTTATCTAATCATGATAAACTGATGAAAAGTAAAGACCTAATGAAACTCGAACTCTCAAAATCCATCAAACAAAACACTTCCAAACATGAAGTCTGAATTCCATAATCCACAATCCATAATCCATAATCCATAATTCATAATGAAACACTAAAGTTTGAAACCATCAGCCCTAAACACATTTGTCTACATTCCAAAAAGCATTGAAAGTGAAGTGTATTTTTGTCACGCCCCGATTCCTGTGAACCAGGGTGTGACAGGGGTTGGATTAAAGAAGTGGGGAAGAAAGGGGATAATATTAATTTATGACCATTTTACGAGTATCTTAAAACGTAAAAAGAGACTATAAAGAAAATGGTGGGTGGGTAAACCAGCATCAAGTTGCCAAGTGGAGTCGACCATCTACTACGACACATTGGAATTACCAAGAGTGAGTAGGAAATCGAGCGTCCAAGTGGAATCATTGCATGGCACTCTCCACCTTGCATAAAGTAAAAGATGGGGTAAACCGGCTTTCAGTAAACTAGAGGAGTCGACATCCACTTCGAAAAATGGGATAACCATAATTGAGTGGGAATTCGAGCTTCCAAAAGGAAATGATGCTCGGCACTCTCCATCCAACAATAAGTAAAATGGGAAGAGAGAAATAAGTTTAGAAAACAAAGAAACCATATTATATAACTAGAGGGTTGGAAGATGACGCCCTCGACTTATTTATTATTACCAAACTAGTAGTCTTGTTATCAGAGTTATAAGCAAAATAACATAGCGGAAACTTTATAAGGCCCTGCAACAACCCCAGCCTCAGCCTTGCTGCGTATCACCTGCTCCCAGACCTGAAAACATTTGAAAGAGTTTTGGGCTGAGTACTTGATGTACTCAGTGGTCATGCCCCTTTGGCAAGCATTTTGAAAACTGGCAATTTATCTATACATAGTATATCAAGAGGCTTGCAGAAAGCAACTCTTGAAAATACAAATATCATTTTGGGGTGTGTGATGTTCATTCTTGGACTCAACCAAGGCTACAAATCACCTTTGGTTCATCTAGACCGGGTTCAGGGCCGTAACCCTAAATAATCCCAGTACTTGCAGAAAACCCGAGTCGAAACTCAAGGAATTCACCATTAGTTAGCATACGACGTGATCAAGGCATCGTATGTAACCGGGGTGCGCACAATTCAAAGTTAGTATATCTGATACTAACAATGAATCTCGATCGATCCATAGAGTCATTTCTTGGAACATACACACAAAACATTTTTATGGATAATTGCATTTTATAACATAAACTTTAAACAACATTAAAAACAATGCCAAAACATTTTACCCACCTGTAATCTGGAGCAACCTGAAGAATAACTCTAACTTATAATATAACCTTCTCTTATTGGGCTTTAATAAAAAGAAAGGATAAGCTATTTTGTAGACTAAGGGTGTCGATGGAAAAACTAGAATTTAGACGAGATAGAGGTGATCGAGGCTTGGAGATGAAAAATAAAGAACAACTTATGTTGGTATTTATAGGAGTGTGAAGTTGGTTAGTCACAGTATATAGCTTTGCTTAGTCATAGCTATAGCTTCGACTACTCACTCCTAGGTAAACTCAGTAAAATAACAAGTGGCAAATAAAATGACAACTTGCTATTTTAATAACATATTTATAGATAATGTTTGTTCAGTAAAATTACACGTATCTACACAGCCTATATGCATGACAAATTAGTTACTCTTTATGAATTACATATCCATACATTGTTCCATGCATGCAAAACTTAAATTTATATAACTATGCACATTTACGTTATAATAGGTATACATATATAGATCCACTAGCTTGAATCTTTCTTTATTTTATTTTTTTCATTATTATATTTTTATCAATACAAGTATTTTCGTATATTACATATATTAACTAATCACAATATATATACATTATATATATATATATATATTATCATACTTATATAAATTAAAAGATATACTTTCTATGATATATATATATATATATATATATATATATATATATATATATCTTTTACTAGTGATAAACTTATCAACTTAAATTCTAAAAATTCGGGATATTACAATTTTTAGTATCACCACATATCAGCAATCAACTACAAAAGAGCACATGTGTACATTCTTCATATGCATCTGCAAAAGAGTGAACAAATCAAACTATAGGGCCTGGCTTCCTTGTGTTGCATTTGTGACATTACTTTCTTGCGTGGGGCCAGAACTTCTACCAGGTGCAGTGGAACGGCCTCCTCTTTTTGTAGCTAACTTCCCTCTCCTACTGCTCCCTTCCCTCACAAGAGTCCCGTTCAGATAAGAATTCCCTGTCTCTGCAAATTGATATAGCCCAAATCCCATGCTAGCTTGTGTTTGTTCATTGAGAAGAACACTCCTTGACGTGGCTTGTGTTCCAGCTTGCTTCCTCGGCCGGCCTCTTTTACCCTTTGGACAGATAAACAAAAATAAGCATTAGTTTCAGTTCAACAATCCTTACACTCTCTTCATACAATTACATATAATACAAAATGCTACTTTTTCCTTAACTGGTTTTGCAACTGCTTCATTCTTGCATCCCTTAGCATTGTGGCCCACTTGTTGGCAGTTTTGACATGTCATCCGCACTCCAAGCCTCCTTAACCTATGTGGATTCTTAGGATCAACCTCATCCCTAGCCTTTCTCCTCTTCTTTTGATGGAGTCCAAGAATCATGGAGTCAAGATCCCGTTCGTGTTCCAAAGGGGCCGGTGACAAGAGCTCGAGCTAAGAAGTTCAAGGAAGCTTTGTAAGGCTTGATTCAAGAGGTTTGGGCTCAAGAGTTGATGAAGAAGCCCATTGGAGAAGGCGAACTGGACAGCCCACGAGTTATCAATTTCATCGAGTGTGTTCGGGCTGAAGATTAAAGACTTTTGTTTTAATTTCGTGTGTTTAATTTGCAGCCCACATTTTGTGCCTTAAAAGGCTTTATTTTCGGGCT
The DNA here is from genome assembly GCA_001642375.2 of Mentha longifolia. Taxonomy (NCBI): domain Eukaryota; kingdom Viridiplantae; phylum Streptophyta; class Magnoliopsida; order Lamiales; family Lamiaceae; genus Mentha; species Mentha longifolia. Next base: position 1,998,533 of record CM038110.1, on the reverse strand, counting down.
TTGTTATGTTAATTAAGTGGGTTGGACCATACTTTGACTTTACTTAAGTTATTTCCTAGTTTGATTAGGTTTAGATAGGTTTATTTGCACTATAAATAGGGAACTTATGTAATGGCCGAAAATCAATCTATCATTAATCATAATTGTGAGTTTTATTCTCTCTTGAGAGTTATTCGAGTTCCTCTTGATTATTCCAAGACGAATTCATTATCGGCGAATCAACGAGCCAAATCAAATCTCGTTGTGTGTCATTCATCGTCTCCGTGTGACTAAGGCGATCATCACTTGGGGTATAGGGGGTTTAGGCCGATTCTATATCATTTGTGGGATTAGACTTTAGGTATATTGAGATATCCATCGGTTACAAATTCAGTTCGTGTCTTCCGCGTGCGTGTTCGATATACGGATCTGCGAAGGTTCGTATCATTTGGCACCAGAGCCAGGTCGTCGATTCTAGGCGTTCAGGTTTGTCGTATCTCTCTTTTATTTTCGTTCGTGTCTTTTGTCCAGTTTTCGTTGTGAGTCGAATTGAGTCTCGTCAATTTTGTTGATTTCTTCGTTCGTGTCGTATATCTGAATCGAGTCGCTTATTGCGTTCATTCGTTGAGTCGAATTCACATTGAAAAAAAAAAGTTTGTATTCCAGATTTGTGTTGTTCGTTGCTGCAAAAAAAAAAAAAAAAAAAAAAAAAGGTGACGTTGTTTATTGAACAATACAGATCCGTTCTAGTGTGTTAAATCTGAAGGGGAACGTTTGTTCGATTTGCTCTTCTGATTAAGGGATATTTGATTTGTTTCCTTTCTTTCATTAATTTGTTTCCTTAGATAAGAGAAGTCTATATTCTGCATCTTCTAGTTGATCGAGTCGTTTGTTGCTTCGTTTCTTCGTGTCATTCGTTTCTTCATAGTAATTTCTTCGTTTCTTGATTGGGTTTTGAGTGATTCGTGTATTGGGTAGTAGTTGTGTCTTCGTTTTTTTTCGAGTTTTCGTCGGTACAACTTAAAACGGACGTAACTTTTGATCTGCTTATCCGCTCAAGCGCCATAATACCTTTTCGGAAATGTCTCGACGAGACCAAGAAGGTTATATTGCTACGCTATGTGAAGTTTGCGTTTAGGGCCAAAAACAGCCGTTTGAAGGTGATACCGTCCAATTAAAAAAAAAAAAATCAAAATTCCTTTCAGTGTTCTTTGGTTTGTTGATAAAGAGTTCAGTGGTAGATTGAGGGGATTTGAGTGCTTTTAAGAGAGACTTGAGTGGAAAAAGGCAAGAGAGGTGAGACTATTAGAGGGTAAAAGCCATTGATATCGAGTGATACACGAGCGCTGAGTGAATCATTGTTGAGTGATACACGAGTGTTTGTGAGGTGGTGAGGCCTTGTTTTAACTAACCTTTCTTTCTTCTTTGTCTTGTGTTTAAAAAAAAAATAAAAAAAAATAGTTATGTCGGGAAAGGACGGTAAAGATGGAGCCGGCAATAACCAGCCGGAAGATCAACCTGTTGGCGATCCAAACAACAAGCTCATCTTCGATGCATTGAAATCAGAGTTGGCCAAGATAATGAGAGCTGAGTTGGAGGAGGTACATGCGAGGATCAATGAGGTTGAACAAAGCAAGCAGTTTGAGTCTCCTCATAGCAGCGGACGTGGAGGTGGACGAGGTGACCGTGGCAGAGGTAATGGCAGAGGTCGAGGGTATGTTCCTTATAGACAGCCAGACTATGATTATTATGAGGAACATACAGATCTCGAAGTTGATCGAGATGGATATGGTGGATATAGAGGATGGAGCAGAGAGGATAACAATATGAACAACATCAAGATGAACATTCCTTTGTTCCAAGGGAAGAATGATCCGGAGGCTTATCTAGAGTGGGAGAGGAAGGTTGAGCTGTTTGAAGCTCAAAATTATTCTGAGTTGAAGAAGGTGAAGTTGGCAGCACTTGAGTTTTCGGATTATGCCCTTCTTTGGTGGGATCAGTTGGTGAAGAATCGGAGGAGAAACAAAGAAGGACCTATTCAGACTTGGCATGATATGAAGACAATTATGAGGAAGCGATTTGTCCCAGCTCATTACTATAGAGAGCTGTACAATAAGCTTCAGACTTTGAGACAGGGGTCTAGGAGTGTGGATGAGTACTTCAAGGATATGGAAGTAACCATGATTCGCGCCAATATTAAGGAGGATAGTGAGGCTACAATGGCACGATTCTTGTCTGGTTTGAATTGGGAGATTCAAAATATTGTGGAGCTACAACCTTATCTTGAATTGGACGAGATGGTACACAATGCCATCAAGATAGAGAACCAGCTCAAGAGGAGGGGAGCAGCGAGGCAGAATCAGTCCACTGTTAGGCAGAGTCAGAACAATTGGAAGCAGGCGAGTGGTTCCTCAACAAAAGGGAACCAATGGAAGAAAGAGGATTGGCCGAAAGAAGAAAAGAAGTCATTTGTGAAGGCACGTTCAGATTTGGCGAATTCCACACCTCAAGATAAAACATCAGTGCCTGAAAATCATAATCGTGATCGCAAGTGTTTCAAGTGTCAAGGCTTCGGGCATATTATGAGTAAGTGCCCAAATCGAAGAGTGATGATCATGCGAGATAATGGAGAGGTTGAGACTGATGATGAGGAAGTGGATCCTACGATGCCAGTCTTGGAGGATCCTGACGAGGTAGAGGATAGTGAGGAGGAGATCATACCACCGGTGGGACGCATTTGTGTTGCAAGGAGAGCTTTGAGCGTCCAAAATTATGTGGACGAATTGGTGCAGCGAGAGAATAATTTTCACACGAGATGTCAAGTGAAAGATCAGTTATGCAGTGTCATCATAGATGGAGGGAGCTGTACCAACGTGGCTAGTACAACCATGGTTCAAAAATTGGCGCTACATGTGTTGTCCCATCCGAAGCCGTACAGATTGCAGTGGCTGAATGAAACAGGCATTGTCAAGGTTACAAAGCAAGTGAAGGTTCCGTTTAGCATCGGGAAGTATGTGGATGAGGTTGTGTGTGATGTAGTTCCGATGCAGGCGAGCCACATCCTGTTGGGACGGCCTTGGCAGTTTGATAAGCGAGTGGCTCATGATGGTTTCACCAACAAGTACTCTTTCGAGTATAATCACAAGAAGGTGTCACTAGTTCCACTCACTCCGAAAGAGGTGTATGAAGATCAAGTTCTAATACAAACGGAGGTGGAGGAGTTGAAGTTGAAAGGGCAGAAGGTGGAGAAGGTTGAGAATAAGGAGAGGGGAGTGGTGCAGAAGTCGTGTTTGGCGAGGGCGAGTGATCTGAAGTTGGCGGTTAATGAAGAGATGCCCTTGATTGTACTTTTGTACAAGGATAACTTTTTATCTACTAATGATCTCAACCCTCTTCCCCCTTCTATTTCTTTTGTTTTGCAGGAATTTGATGATGTCTTTCCCGAAGAAACACCTTCAGGCTTACCACCAATTCGAGGGATAGAGCATCAGATTGATTTTGTGCCAGGTGTGACACTTCCAAATAAGCCAGCTTATCAAACCAATCCGGAGGAGACGAAGGAATTGGAGAGGCAGATTGGAGAGTTGTTGGCAAAGGGGCATGTGAGGGAGAGTTTGAGTCCTTGTGCAGTTCCTGTGCTACTTGTGCCGAAGAAGGACTCGACAATGAGGATGTGTTGTGATTGCCGCGCCATCAACAACATAACGGTAAAGTATCGACATCCCATCCCTCGTTTAGATGATATGCTTGATGAATTGCATGGCTCTTGTGTGTTTTCCAAGATTGATTTGCGTAGTGGATATCATCAAATTAGGATTAAGGAAGGTGATGAATGGAAAACTGCTTTTAAGACAAAACTTGGTTTGTATGAGTGGTTGGTTATGCCTTTTGGTTTGACTAATGCTCCTAGTACGTTTATGCGTCTTATGAATCATGTTTTGCGTGCTTACATAGGCAGATTTGTTGTGGTCTATTTTGATGATATTCTAGTATATAGCAAGAGTCATGATGAGCATGTGGAGCATTTGAGGTCTGTTTTGGATGTACTTAGGAAAGAAAAGTTGTATGCTAACCTAAAGAAGTGCATCTTTTGTATGGACAAGCTTGTTTTTCTTGGTTTTGTTGTTAGTGCACAGGGTGTACAGGTTGATGAAGAGAAAATACGAGCTATCCAAGAGTGGCCGAGTCCGAAGAGCATTGGAGATGTTAGAAGTTTTCATGGACTTGCTAGCTTCTATAGGCGATTCGTGCCACATTTCAGCAGTGTTGCAGCACCATTGACAGAAGTGATCAAAAAGAATGTGGAGTTTCATTGGGGAGAAGAGCAAGAAAAGGCGTTTCAGCTGTTGAAGTACAAGTTGACGCACGCCCCGGTATTATCTCTTCCTAACTTTTCAAAATCTTTTGAGATTGAATGTGATGCTTCTGGTGTTGGAATTGGTGCAGTTTTGATGCAAGAGGGGCGGCCCGTTGCGTACTTCAGCGAGAAGCTAAGTGGACCGACGTTGGGCTATCCAACATACGATAAGGAGCTGTACGCTTTGGTGAGGGCCTTAAAAACGTGGCAGCACTACTTATGGGCCAAGGAGTTCATCATTCACACCGATCATGAGTCGTTGAAGCACTTGAAGGGGCAGCACAAGCTGAATAAGAGGCATGCTAGGTGGATGGAGTTCATTGAGACGTTTCCATACGTCATCAAGTATAAGCAAGGTAAAGAGAATGTGGTGGCTGATGCACTTTCTCGGAGGTATGCCTTGATCTCTACTCTAGATGCTAAGTTGCTTGGTTTTGAGTGCATCAAGAGTCTTTATGTGAGTGATGATGATTTTGGTGAGATTTATCAAGCATGTGAGAAATCTGCCAGTGGAGAGTATTTTCGGCATGATGATTACTTTTTTAGGAAGAATAAGTTGTGTGTTCCTAAATGCTCTCTACGTGAATTGCTTTTGCTTGAATCTCATGGTGGGGGTTTAATGGGACATTTTGGCATTGCTAAGACCTTAGCTGTTTTGCATGAACATTTCTTTTGGCCTTATATGAAGCGTGATGTTGAGAGAATTTGTGGTAGATGTGTTACATGTAAACAAGCTAAGTCTAAAGTGAGTTCCCATGGTCTGTATACACCATTGCCTATTCCTAATGCACCTTGGATTGATATTTCTATGGATTTTGTGCTAGGTTTGCCTAGGAGTAAGCGTGGTAGAGATTCTATTTTTGTGGTTGTTGATAGATTTTCTAAGATGGCACATTTTATTCCATGTCATAAGTCTGATGATGCATCTCATGTTGCTGATTTGTTCTTTAGAGAGATTGTTAGACTGCATGGCATGCCTAGGACTATTGTTTCTGATAGAGATTCTAAGTTCTTGAGCTACTTTTGGAAGACTTTGTGGGGTAAGTTGGGTACTAAACTCTTGTTTTCTACTACTTGTCATCCACAAACTGATGGTCAAACTGAAGTAGTTAATAGGACTTTATCTACTTTGCTTAGAGCTATCATTAAGAAGAACATCAAGTCTTGGGAAGAATGTTTGCCTCATGTTGAGTTTGCATATAATCGTTCTGTTCATTCTGTTACTCAGTTTTCACCTTTTGAGATTGTCTATGGTTTTAATCCTTTAACTCCTTTAGATTTATCTCCTTTACCTGAGCATGAGCATACTGATCTTGATGGCCGAAAAAGGGCTGATTTTGTGAAACAGATTCATGAGAAAGCAAGGATGAACATCGAGAGGTGAACAGAGCAGTATGCCAAACAAGCCAACAAAGGGCGGCGACAAGTTGTGTTTGAACCCGGTGATTGGGTATGGCTGCATATGCGCAAGGAAAGGTTTCCATTGCAAAGGCGTTCGAAGTTGCTACCTCGAGGCGATGGACCTTTTCAAGTGTTGGAGTGCATCAATGATAATGCCTACAAATTGGACTTGCCCGGTGAGTATAATGTTAGTGCCACATTTAATGTTACTGATTTGAGTCCTTTTGATGTAGGTGACGACTTGGATTTGAGGACAAATCCTCTTCAAGAGGAGGGGAATGATGGAGTCCAAGAATCATGGAGTCAAGATCCCGTTCGTGTTCCAAAGGGGCCGGTGACAAGAGCTCGAGCTAAGAAGTCCAAGGAAGCTTTGCAAGGCTTGATTCAAGAGGTTTGGGCTCAAGAGTTGATGAAGAAGCCCATTGGAGAAGGCGGACTGGACAGCCCACGAGTTATCAATTTCATCGAGTGTGTTCGGGCTGAAGATTAAAGACTTTTGTTTTAATTTCGTGTGTTTAATTTGCAGCCCACATTTTGTGCCTTAAAAGGCTTTATTTTCGGGCTTTGTTATGTTAATTAAGTGGGTTGGACCATACTTTGACTTTGCTTAAGTTATTTCCTAGTTTGATTAGGTTTAGATAGGTTTATTTGCACTATAAATAGGGAACTTATGTAATGGCCGAAAATCAATCTATCATTAATCATAATTGTGAGTTTTATTCTCTCTTGAGAGTTATTCGAGTTCCTCTTGATTATTCCAAGATGAATTCATTATCGGCGAATCAACGAGCCAAATCAAATCTCGTTGTGTGTCATTCATCGTCTCCGTGTGACTAAGGCGATCATCACTTGGGGTATAGGGGGTTTAGGCTGATTCTATATCATTTGTGGGATTAGACTTTAGGTATATTGAGATATCCATCGGTTACAAATTCAGTTCGTGTCTTCCGCGTGCGTGTTCGATATACGGATCTGCGAAGGTTCGTATCATCTTTTTAGGCCTTCCAGGCATGGCTTTTACTAACGGAGGCTGTACTGGAAGCCCTTGTGCTTTAGGCCACATTTTCTCCCCATTCAGAGCTTGGAGGCCGAATGAGTAAATCTTCTTATATGTTTCTACTGTGAAGTAGTGACTGACATAATCAGCTGTATCATGCTTCATGTAATGGATTGCAGCTGGAGCATGTATGCAAGGAATTCCTGTGATATCCCAGTTCCTACATGTACAAGTTCTATCTCCTAGAGCAACAGCAAACATGTTACCCCTATGTTTCACCTCAAATACACCATACAATCCTGGGCTAGCAAGGCAATTCCGGCTCCACTGTTTTAATTCTTCCAATTTCTCCCTTATTTTAGGACATAGTTTGTCTTTCACCTTATTAATCTTCTCCATCTTCATGTACTGCCTTTGTCTAAGGTGACTCCTAATGTCCTCCAACATGTGTATTATGTGTTTAGCCCTTGCTCTAACTATGGTTCCATTAAAAGTCTCACTAACATTGTTAGTGACTGCATCACTAACACACATAGTTGAGAAGTAACACTTACAGATCTTGGAGGGGCCTCTCTGAATGAAATTCTCATAGGCTGCCATGTCCACATTCTTCATGTCTTCCATCACCAAATCAAACTCATGTTGATAAGTGCTTCTGACAGCATTCCAGAACAAATTCATCAAGGTGGCACCTTTATATGTCTTTTTCCAGTTGTTGTACACATGTCTTGCACAGTTCTTGTACTCTGCATAAGGTGCTAAGTTCCCCACAGCATTCACAAGTCCCTGCAAGAAAAAAATTAAGGCAAAGATAATAAGTAATTGCTCTAGCAAAATAATGGAATACTTTAAAAAAACTAAGTTTAAGAACAAACCTTTTGTTGATCACTCATAAAAGTCACTCCATTACCATCTCTGATGCCTAGTTCTTCCATAAGAATCTTCAAGAACCATGTCCAGTACATCTCATTTTCAGCACCCATAACTGCCCATGCTATAGGAAACATTTGGTTGTTTGCATCCTTTCCTATAGCACAGAGCAATTGTCCACCTAGATGAGTCTTAAGGTGGCATCCATCTAACCCAATTATCCATCTACACCCTGCCATGAAGCCTTTTTTCAATGCACTGAACCCAATATAATGTCCATTGAAGACAGATCTTCCCCAAGAAGGAGTTCAAACCTACCTTCTCTATCAACCCTAACTGATAAGGATTAAATATATTATTTAGTCCATTAAATAAAATCATTTGTGATGCCCAAATTATAAGCCCATTAATAAGGACTCATTGTAGCAGAAGCTTGTGAAGTCAGATCCTTTTCATGCAGATTCAAATCTGCTCTAGCCTCTGACTAGGAAAGAACACAGAGGGTTAGCTCTAGTTGATATGGACTAAATATGTTTATTCATAGTCAATAAAGTAGTTGTTAAAGCCTAGGTAAAAGGGCTCATAATATAATAATATAGTATTTGTTATCTGCAAGAGTCAGGTCCTCAGATGCATATTTGGATCTGTTTTGCTTCTGCATCACATGCATCTGGGTTAAGAGTGCAGATCCTAGTAAACTTTATAATGGAGTTGTATATCCCCACACGTGTCATGTGCCTATTAGTTATCAACCTTATATGAATATAATATGTACACTGGGTAAGCGTCCTTCAAGATGATTCGATCCTAAATAAATAAAGACAGTAATACTCTCTCCATTAACAATTATTTACCACACTACCATCTCTCAACTATAAATAAGAGGTGATAACACATTGTAAGGTACGCTCTTTTTACTCTCTAAATTACACATTCACACACTGAAGAGTTTTCTATCTGGGAAACCTCTGTAATTTCACTTTCAGTTCTAAAACTGACTTGAGCATCGGAGGTCCTTCCCGGAGGACCCCCAACCACTCCTCCGGTGTTGTTTTGCAGGATTTCATAGCCACCGAAGGTAAAGAGAAGCTGGATTTCTTGAAGATAATTCACTATGTTTCTAGGAACTTGATTCCTTAACACTTCTAGTGTTTTTACGCAAAGTGCTAGACCCGTCTTAGGTTTTGATTTTTGTGGATCTCGTTGAAGATCTTAGACCCAGATCTATCACTAACCAACTCAGCAATGTAATTCCTAAGGCATGAATAGTGACCTACAACTGTGCCTCTCAACAACTCTAAAGCATGGGCTTTAGCTCTGTGCAATCTACCTCTAGAAGGCTGCACTTGAAATCTAGCATTACAATCTGCCAAAAAGTCAGAGATGCTCATGTCTGGTCTAATTCTAAAAACATCCAAGTACTGCCTAGCAAGCCACTTATAGTTAACCTGTTTGTTGTGGATATTAAAGGGACAAGTGTGTGGGCCTTTGATTTTCCTAATGACAAAATTGTTCTCACTTTGGTTTATACTCCCATAATATTTCCAGATACAAGGTTCCTTACACTTAGCTTGTAACTGATGTTTATTAACTCTCCTGAACTAAATAGGGTGGCCCTGCACAATAGCCCAAGTTCTCAGTGCTTCTCTACACTGTAAACCATCCTGAAATCTCATCCCTAAAACAACTTCCATCTGCTTATGGTCACATGTAAGATCATAATACACCTTCTGTGACCTTCTAAGAGATTCCCCTTCTTCACCACTAGAGTAATACATAGCTTCATCTGACAAGAGATAATCAGATAAGATTTCCTCACTACAACAATCAGTGTTAGTGATGATTTCTAAGTTAGCTCCTGATTCTACCCCACTGCAATTGCCTTTAGTGCCATGAACTTCATCATCAACAACAACAACAGTATGAAGCACCTCTTGCCTAATGTTCTCCCTGGCCTCTAAGTATTCCTCATCATCTCCTTCACTCACTAAACCCTCATCAATTCCCAGACTATCATCACTGACTTCATGACCCTCCACATCAGCCCCATATGAGTAGTCACTATCTTCACTTTCCCCCACTTCATCAGTTTCATCAACAATAGATTTCCCCTTCATCAGCTTACTAATAGGCTTTTTATTTTTCTTAGATGCACTAACACTTTCAACATTAGATTCCCCAGTACCCTCTGCACCCCCCTTACCTTTCTTCTTTCCTTCATCCACATAAACAGTTAAGTATTTATAATTTTCAGACAAGAGGCCAAGCATCTGCCTAGCATCTCTATCACTGTGAATTTCCACGAAAAGCTGTGTTTTAGGCACATCATAAGCTAAAGATTTCCAGCTTTCATAACCTAGAGCCACAACTTCATCCTTCAATTCAGAATACCCAAATGCATCTCTTCGAAAATTATGTTTTATTATGAAATCCCCCCCCCCCTTTGTAAAACATAGATTGCCCAGACACTATGAATTTACCACCGTGATGTATACAGATTGAGAAACTGTCTCTGCAAAGATTAAAACAATAATTTCACCAATAGAAGTTTGAATTTCAGCAACAGAATTTCAATATCTACTGAAAAAGTTAAAAACCCTAATTTCAGTAATACACATTCAGACCCTAATCCCTCACCAACGACAGAACCCTAATTTCAACATCATACTCATAAAATTTAATAATCATGGGGAAATGAACTACATGTATAAATTAATAGGACACAGACAAGGAAAGATATGTAAATAATTGAGGAAGATGCCCTACTTGTCCGCCATTGCACAGACAAGAACTCACGACAAAAGCGGGACCACACGAGATTTCTTTCTCCCGTTTCGCTTACACTCCAGAAAACTTCGATTCCTCCAATAAACGCGCGATTCCTTCGATATACTCGGTCACCGGAAGAATTTTACCATTCTCGTTTCTGGGTTGAATGATCTCCAGATTTTAACATGGTGAAGATAAGATTTTTTTTTTTTTTTTTGGAGAATGAATGAGAATGGTGATGTTTTTTCGTCTCTGCAGATTAATGAATACGTTTTCATCCACGTAATATATTGAACTGCCAACTCAGCGCCACGTCAATAGTCGATTTGGGGGAAATTATAATTTTGGAAAAAATTGAACACCCTCAAAAGTTCGTGAATTTACAGAAAAAAATTAAAAGTTCATGTGCAAAATGGAATGTCAGACAAAGTTCATGGTTTTTAATGCAATTTTGCCTAAAAATAATCACTTTGTTTTTGTTTAACTTAGTATGCGCAAAAATATAAAGCTGATGCAATATGCATTAACAGTGTAAAGCTAATGCATTATTCGTTAACAAGATATGCACATTGATGATATAAAATGTGACGTCCATATTGTGAAATAATACATTACTAATTAATGCATAATTTTAATTATTTTTCTAATGCAATACAAAGTGTGCAACATATTGTGAAATGAAATGCATCATGATAATTAATAATGCAACTTGTTGGGAAAAAAATAATCAGAAAACCTTCAATGTTACTCAAAAATGGAAAGATGCATGTTTTCTAAAGAAATTTTATTAGTTTAATAATTTAGAAGGATTAATGTGGATCGAATATCCAAAATGGTGGGATATAGAATCCCATAATTATAGCCTTGCATTAAAGATACCGCATTCATATAATATAGGGATTGGACATTATTACCCTTATTAGCATTAGAAAAAATACGAAATGCATAAACAAATTGAATATTTCATTCCATGTGTCATAATCTGGATCACATAAACACACTTAATCTATGGCTATTAAAAGTTTTTGATTTCTACACTAGTAATAGTTTCCACCTGAATCAAACCTTATATATATATATAGGGGTGAGATCTCGTACAAATGAGGTTTTCCGTAAAAAGTAAAAAATGATGCACTATATGCACAATTATAATGCACGATATGTACAATTATAATGCACTATGCTCATAATGCATTGTCAATACTATCATAATGTATCAGTCATCATAATGCATTTTCAGTACAATTATAATGCACCAGTTAATCTGGACCATAGATCATACCAAGATCAATGGTTCAGATTACTTCTCATTTCTTACGGAACTAGTCTTTTGTACGTGATCTCTTCACTATATATATATATATATATATATATAAAGAGAGAGAGATTTGATGTGTTGAGCGACTATAAAGAGCAATATTGTGAGCGACTATCCACGTCTGCAATCTTTTTCCTTTCTTTATCTTTTCTTTCCTTATTTTCTTTCTCATCCCAGCCCCTTAACCACGCCCACCTACTTTCATTTCCACTGTTTATTCTCAGTTTCTTCATCTATTTTTTTATTTGCCTCGATTGGAATCATCAATTTTACCTTTTGTTTTCTTGGATTGGAAAAGAAGTATTTTCAGATTTCTCCAATCTTAAGTATCTGAATAATTTGTCTAATCCCTTTCGTCTCTCCTCCTTCCCCTTTTGCTGTTGAAATCTCACCGCAATATGAGTAAAATTATATTATTTTATGTTGAAATTGAGCATATATATATATATATATATATATATCTCTCTCTTCCCTTTGGATTACTATAATTTTTAGTTCTAAGACATAATACTAATCATAGAAATAAAAATTAGAAATTAATAATTTAAGAGTAGGGATATAAACTAGCTAGTTAAGATAGTTAATCACTAAGTTAATAACATGCAAAATTGAGACATTCTAATCAAAATTTCTCTTGAACTGCTGCCGCAAGCTTGATCGTACAAACTTCAAGCTAGAAAGGCACGAACCAGAGATTGTTCAAGCCATCATGTAAAATTCACTTTGGCTCATACAATAAAATGGTAGTCCCTCGTTCCACGATCTGTAGACCTTACTATTACATCGAGACATTCATCATCTTTAAACAATTTCTTTTTATGATTGTTCATAATATACAAATTTATACTTTAACACATTACACTTTAACACACACAAAAATATTAGAAGGGCTCACAATTATTTTACTTTAACACTTTAATATATCATCACAACGCATTAAACGCTGTGCCGGAAATTTTTTGTCTACTCTGCATGGACAGAGAGAATATAATATTAATCTAATTAACGCAACTTTTGAGGTTTTCAAGTAATACAATACCATCCGTCCACAAAAATTATAGTGGTTATATTTTTTGGTCTGTTCATAGAAATCGTAAGCATCCATTTTTGCACATATTTGCCCTCATTTATCTATCGATATTACTAAAAAAATACCACTCATAGCTCACAAAAATCACTCACTGTTTTTAATTTTAAACCTCATCACATCACTTCACTTCATTTTAAAAAAAAAAAAAAAAAAAATCGACACATGATGGTTCCCTTATTCCACTCAACAAACATCATCAAACTTTTTATTAAAACTCATGTCAAACTCTCTAGCCACAATTTTCATAGACGAAAAGAATAAAAAATGGTTGGTTTTGTACCATCAATATATCTAAGCTCTCAGTTCTGCTTGCATACGTCACACACGTACCTACTTACTTGAGCTTCAACACTATATATTTGCAGTACTTGTTGGGAGTCGAGGAAGCCAATTTCTTTTTAGATAAGAAATTTAGAAAAGCTTTATGATAAATGGAGTTTGTTTATCATATGTTTGGGTTCAACTTGAAAAGCAAAAGGCCTGCTTCCAACGACCAGCATTCCAATAAACCATCGCGACCTACAATGACAACACGTATAAGCAGACCTAAGAAACAAGATGTGGCGACCGCCGACACCGGCAAGAGCACCGCTGAGAAGAAGTCGGGGTCTGAAGAAGTCAAGGCTTCAGACCCCGACCAGAGTGTTGGCATGGTGACCCGGTTCGGCCCGGCATATGCCAAGGACGACACAGAACTCGGCAAAAGAGCCAAGGATAGAGCCTGGGAACACATCATCAATGGGGAAAACGAAACCGAGAGTTCTTTCATTCGGGAGATCAAGTTTATTGAGGAGGCAGTAAAGGAGTGCTACGACGACACCAATTTCGATCAGAAGCTAGAGCGGGGCCGCGAGTTCCGGAAGATGATGGCGAGGGACGGCTGCTTCTTCCTCCAGCTGGCACTCCACATCCTCGGAGGTGGAGACCTTCTCGGCCACAGCCCGTATCATCCCTACTTCAGGAAAGACGTCGACTCCGCCTCCTGGATACCTGACATGTTCTTTGTCGGGAATCAGATCCCCTACATTGTGATCAACGCCTTGATGGAGCAGCCTTTCTTCCAAGGCGTGATCAAGGAAGGGGTGAAAAAAAACACGTGGAAGCGACCGACCCAGGAGGATCCGCTGAGGCTGGCATTGTATCTGACGGTGGTGGAACCTCACCTGAAACTGACTAAAAAACAAGCTCGTCACCACCGGGGGCCCTCCTCCGACGTATTAAGCGAACTGCGCGTCGTGCTCCTGGGATCGAGAGACGACGACGATGATTATCCCAGCTACTACGGAATGACGGAATTCCGTGATTTGGAAGCAGCTGGTGGCAGTAAAGAGGACAAATTCAAATTCCCCAGCGCCGGAAAGCTTTCCAAATTAGGTATTGATAGAACTCTGATACCATGATAGATCTCATCTAAAAGGTCGAGTTGAACTTGTAGAGAGGTATGAAATCTATTCATTTACATTTTTGATTCCCAATAGGTATAAAGCTCCGGAAAACCAACGAGGGCATCACCGGCACCGGCTTCAAGAATTACAGCTTTTCGGCTTATCTCTACTTGCCGACCTTCATCCTCTTCGACGCCCACGCCGAGCAGATTCTCACCAGCCTCGTCACTTACGAGCTTAGGCTGGAAGAGAGCGAGCGCGAAGTGACCGCGTATCTTCGCCTCATCAGGGATCTCATCCCTACCCGCAAGGACTTCAAGATTCTTGAAAAAGAAGGAATCATTCGAGTCCGGGACGAGAAGTTGAAGCCGGCGCGCATGCTCCACAAGCTTGTCTCCCACCACGATCCTAGCTTTACCCCCCGCATCCGCGAGCTGGGGCAAAAGATTAAAGATTACGAAACCGTGCCGTGGCGTCGAATTAGCTTCACTTGCAGTATCGCTTGTGGTATCATTACCTTCGTCATCGCTGCCCTCACCATCGTTCAAACTGTTTTCACTGTCATCTCTTACTATCATACTCGTTCTAATTAGTTCAAATCATCGTGCATCGATCTTTCAGTTGAGACAAGAGTGAAAGTGTGTTGTGTTGCCTTATTAAAAATAAATAAATAAATAAATCAATCAATAATATTCGTATTTCGTACGATTTAATTTTGAGCCTAAAAAGACTTGTATTTTAATTGTTTTATAGTATTTATTTCAAATTATATAGCCATTTTCATATGTTAGGTGCAGTTTTAATTTTCAAGGTAAGTTCCTATATATTCATGTACCAACAACCCTATATATGACTATAACAATTCTACAACTCCAAAATTAATTTGTCCCATGTGCTTCAGATCTCTAGCTACGGCTTCTTTAATTTCTTTCTTTTCTTTATTTCTTTATTTCTTTCTTGTACTACATGTTTTAGTCAAAAGTGATTAATACCAACTTGTACCAGTGAGGTAATTCTTATATGGAGGAAGCATTAACTATTTACATAGCCGCCCCAACAGTTAATCAAAAATATGATCGTAATTGTTTTTAATAAATTACAAATAGAAATTCATAAATGTGAAGAACAAAAAAAATAAAAGATGAAATCAAATTTTATTAATTTGTTGACTACTAACCCATTGAAAGCTGGTGTTAAGGTAGATAAAAGATGAAATCACATATTTACATCTTATGTTGTGGATTGTCCACAAGCGTCAATCAAAATAAATGGATGGATTGGATCGGTTCCTCATTACTTAGGGCCCGTTTGACTAAACTTATTTTTAAGAGCTTATAAGATATTTAAGAGCTTATAAGATGTATGATAGTAAAATCTTATAAGTTGTTAAAGTGTTTGTGCTACTCATTAAACTTCATATTAATTATATTTAGATTTTAAATTAGGTTAAGCGTGTGACGGACAAAAAATCACCGAGGCAAAGACAAAAAAAAAACCACCCACTCAACAAGCTGCTGAACTGAGAGAGAGAGGGGTCAATCTTTGTGGATGATGGTTGTTCAGCCCCAACTTCTTAAAAGACTTTTTTAGCTTATTAGAACTTCGTTTTTTTTTTTTTAATATTATGAGAACATCGTTTTGGAAACTTCTCTATCAAAGTATATGTACTTTGTTAATTTTGAACTCGCCACTACAAAAAAATATGTCTAGTAGTGACACATTTTTAGTGACACCCAAGAGACATGTCACAAAATTTGCTACATGTTTGGTGTCACAAAATTTTATTACATCTACACATGCATCTATATACTTTTGTGACATAAAAAAGTGTAAGTATTTAGAAATTAACTACACTAACAAATGTCACTAAATTTAGTGACATGCTTTAATTTGTGTGACATGTATAATAGCTACTCATTCAAATGTGTCGCAATTTTTTTTAGTGACATTTATAAGTATCACAATTTATCAAATTTTATGTCACTGCCTTTTTGTTGTAGTGGGCACTCGATGCAATGAACATTTTCTATGTCTAGCTTGGATCATATTTTGCATCATGTTTTGGTCTTCTCCTTCTTTGCCTTCTTTCTGCTTAATTTTCCAACTTCATTAGCATTATGAACTCATATTCCTATGCGAATAGTTTAATACGAGCTGAAAAACTAGTTTAATATTATCTCTAATTCAAATGTTGGATGATTTCGAAAAAAAAAAAAAAAAAAAACGTCAGCAACTATTCCGGCTTCTAGTCAGTATCTCACCGCCGGAATTTTAGTCCAATGATAGATTTGAGTAATTTTGGTAGTTTGGGATAGATTTGCAACAAAAATGATAGTTCAGGATATATTTGCATATTTGCCTAAAAAGTAAAAAGTAATGCAATAATCTAAGTCTTTTTGAAAATACAATTTAATTCTTTAATACAATTGAAAATATTAGATGATCCACAATTATTTCACTTTAACACTTTAATTTATTAATATATTATTAAAATATATTAAATTTCGTGCCAAAAATTTTAGTCCAACAAATGGTTGACGGATGTACTACCTCTGTCTCATTTAAGTATACATGTATTCCATTTCGGTCTGTATCAACTAATAGACTTGTTTCCTTAAATGACAAAGAATACTTGGCTACAATTAACTCTCTCTCCTCAAAATTAATTATGGCCACATAATCTCCACTCTCTTGATTCTTGTATCTACAGGAACCGTCCCTACTTAAATGAGACGGAGGTAGTAGTATTTAAAAATATAAATAATAGACAATTTAGAAAATGAAAAAGAATAACGGGATCATGTCATTTTAACACGTGTCTTCCCATTTTAACACGCCTCTTAATTTTCAATTCGTACAAAGTGGTTGTGTAATAAAGTGGTTAGTGGCGCTCACACTGGATTTGATTAGAAGTGGACATTCCAAATGCTTTAGAATTAATATGGTGCGAAAACTACAAAATAGAACGAAAATATAAGTGAACAAAAGCAAATATATCACTCAAAACATGCATATCCCCTGCGAAATTAAAGCATAACAACTTATAATTAAGAAGCCCAACAACATATTGGGCCTCAAACCAAATACAAATAAACTGCAAAATAGTAGTTGGGCCTTCACAGTAGCCCTCCTTCCCTCCATCCAGTGTTGTGGTACTCGTGAATGAAGAGTGATGATTCCCATGCAAAGCAAACATATAATTCTCATGTCACAAATAATTCCCAGTGGAGACGCTGAATTAGAATATTATAAACAACTAACCAATTAGAGGGGCTCAAATTCATTTCTCCAAATTACAATTCAATAATATGATTAAAATCTACTCCCTCCGCTCCATCTCAAACCTATTAATCTGTTGTCTCTTGAATATACGTGAATGATAAAACAATGACTAGTCAGTTGAGACGGAGGAAGTATTTTCTGAAAACCTTCATAGAAGCCCAAAAATAGTTCACATTAAACAGGGCAAACCATCCCTAGCAAGGAGAAAGTTGCGTTTCATGCCGAATAAATATTTGAGACGTAAGATTTGAGCTCTAGGGCGTCGCCGCTGCAGAGACAAAAGTTCCGACAACGCTCCCTCTTTATCGTCAACGTCTCCATATACTACAAGTTCCGGAGCTTCAAGTTTGTTAGAAGCATGGGGGATTTGACATCATTGCCCCTAGCCTTGTTGTCATGTTCGTCGAAAATTTCTCTGATCACAGGGGCAAATTCGGTATTTTACCTTCTGTCCATCCATGTTTCCGAATGCATGATCACTTAAACAAGATTCAACTTTTTCATAGCGTTTGTCCGACCTCAAAAACTTAAATTTTGAAATAATTTCAACGCTAACATCGTCCAGACTCGTGTGAAATAATTTTCACGCTACGTTCATCGGATTTGGCTTCATCGAGATTTTCCGTTGCCGGTCTCGAGCTAGAAATGAGAGAAAATGGTGGAAATAATGGATTGTCCTACATAAAACATAGATATAATTATTGATTTCTCAAAAAATTAAACAGATATAATTGGACGACATATATCAACAAAGTGAAAATTTAGAATTAATTCACTAAAAATAAAAAATGTAGAATTAACAGGAAAATTAATAGAAGCATGATCTGTAATAGAAAAGGCTGCTATGCTCATAAGAAAATCCCATATATAGAGGAAAAGTGTGATTCTTAATGGGAAGACATCTCACTATTTAAAACAAGCATTGTTAAACAAACATCTATTTTTAAGTGATGTGGTTTTGAACTTGGAAACTTTCAACGCGAAGATGAGACGTTTTATTATTTTATACTTTATATATATTCAACAAACGTCTCATTCTCATTGGGACGACAGATATAGTAATTCACAAGTATGGCAAATCTATATGTGGTGCAAGGAGACGTCTCCAAGTCCGTGTTGGCCCACCAACATATAGGACAAAAAGCTCTTCACATTCAGGACCATTTCAAATTTCTTGTAGAAAGGTATAATTTAACAATGTGATGATACTAGTAAAATATATGAATTTAGTAAATAATTATCGATGAAATAAGATAAATGACTGAATATTTATCATATGATGAATGTTGTGCTTGTGATTGTGACAGTAGGAATGTAGGATCAACGTTGTACACTTGAGGCAAGAATGCAAGATACTGACACTATATTGTAAAATATTGCCAATAATGTCACTAAGTGTTGGCGAAGACTTGTAAATTACTTAGCAATATTGGCACCTATTTTGTAAATTAGTGTCAATAGTCCCAAAATCAGAAGACTATTTCGAGCTATTGAACAATTGGTATTATTCAACGAAAAAAATTCAAAACCAGTCAAAATTAAAAAAAAATTCGAAACCAGATAAAACTAAGATTTCCAAACCAGCCAAAACCAAAAAAAAAAAAAAAGAAGAAGGAAATTTTTTTTTTAAAAAAATTATAAAAAAAAAAGAAAACATAAGGAAAAAAAATTAAAAATTTAACAATTAAATTAATCAGTCAAAGTCAATTTAGTAAGGACAACTTTTGTCCCAAAATAAAATAAAAAAAATGGCTCAAATTTAAATTTAATAAGTTGATGGACACAATTTATTCTCCACTATGTTAAAAGTCTAGTTCAAATTTTGTCTCTATAAAAATTGTACTCCCTACGTCCTGTTTATAAATAGTTAGATAATTGATTGTCTTTTTGTGAGATAAAAATACAGTCAACTATATCTCTTTATAAACGGGATAGAGTGAGTAAATGTTTCCATAGTAGAGTATAGTAAAAAAAAAAAAAAAAAAGAAGGCGTTGTTCCATTTTTAACACGCCTCATAATTTCCTTCCACTGTGTACAAACTACAAAGTGTAGTAGTTGTGTGATAAAGATGATATATTAATGCAAATAACCTAAAAGTCTCTTATGAATTTCGATTTCTTGTGTGAATGCAATGACCTGCCTATCAGCTATCCCTTCGAGTCTTCGAACCGTTTGTCATCATTAAGGGGGTGTTTGGCTAAGCTTATAAGCTACTTTAAGTAGTTTATAAGCTATTTAAGAGCTTTAAGTTTTGGAAATGTGTTTGGCAAAATAAGCTCTTTAAGTAGCTTATAAGCTCCAAAATAAGCGATAAGAGAGCTTATAAGCTCCTTAGAAATAAGTTCCTTCACCCCAACTTATTTTTACAGCTTATAAACTGTTAGTGCTTAAAGCAATTTCAAATAAGCTTAGCCAAACACCCCCTAAATGCATGGACTCCACTTCTGGACAATATCTTTGTAAATTGTCCTATTATCTTATCAACGGCGAATAGAGCAACCTTCGTAACTCCTCAAATGCCAACAGAAAAACGGGATCATGTCCCTTTGACACGTGTCCTTCAATCTTAACACTTCTCTTTCCATTTCAAACAACAACAACAAAAAAAAGAGAAAAGAAAATTGGTTGATCAATTAAAAATCATACAAATGTTGAGCATCGTGCCTTGAGTCAAACAGCATACGTCGGTTTCAATTTATTTTACAGAGAATTGTTCAAAGAAAATAGGTGTTAGTGTGTTACTAGGGTCTTTGTTAATGATAGAAAAGGTAAATAGGGACCTTAATTATATGCGAAAGTGAACTTTGTTCGTTTTCAAAAAAAAGAAAGAGTTGTGAACACCGAACCAGATTTAATTCGCTGTAATTATACTTCTCACACCGAGCGGTCATCTTTAAATATGGATTCTAGATACAACTAAATTCTATTGAACTTAGCTATTACTATATTGTTAAAATTAATTAATTTTTAATAAAATTCGCAGTATGTATTCCATCTGTCCGGTTCAACTTGATACGATTTCTTGAAACTCCTTCCGTCTCATTTTACTTGATATGTTTTAATAATCATTTCAAGTTGAATCGGACCTATTAATTCATTTGGACGAATCAACTTGACACAGTTCTTGAAACTCCATCCGTCTCATTCTGCTTGACACGTTTCTATCATTTTATACTCACATATATTTAAAAATCGTGTCAATTTGAACCGGGCGGAGGGACTATTTAGATTCATCTACATCTGGATTTACCGAAATTTTCGGCATACCTTAAATTACGATAATTTTTGATATGGTGTGAGCAGTATGCCGATTTTTTGGTATTCTTCTCCAGCCCTAGTTTCACATCATTAAACGCCTGCGCGCACAATTTCCATTTTCGTTCGTCCACTAATTTGTAGATGCCTCAATGCCAAACAATCCACTAATTCTTTTAGGCGAATTTTACGGTAACAAGCTAAGTTGAGAAAACAATTTAGTACAAAAAATACCAACATAATTAAACAACTACTATATGTAAAGTTGTTTGCTCTGAGTTGACAGTCATCAACTAAAACAAAAACCGTATGTGTGTTTTAACTTTTAACAACTAAGACACTAATTCAATGACCGAGGGAGTATGATTATTAACAACCTTCGAGACTAAAAAAAAAAAACAATTATCAACTGGTGAAACGATCGGTAGGTAACGATCATCAGCACAAAATTTGAATAAATTAGGAAAAAATCAACCTTGTGTGCAAAATCAGAATTTTATGAAAGATTGTGTATTTCCTTCAAGTAAATATATAAAATTTGAACTTCCACAATCATTATCATGAACTTTAGTATGTAATTTCATATTTGTGGACACTTACAAAAAAAAAATATCGAGAGAGTAGTTGTTATATAAATTGGACAAGTTCATGGAAGATTCTCCATAATTTGGGTCCATGCATGTGCAATATTTTTTCCCCTACGCGATTCATAATGAAATTAACTGTTAGAAAATGGTCAGTAGGTAAAGATCATTAATACATTAACAATTAGTTTTATTTTATAAAGGGACACACTTGGGTCAGCCAGAGGCATCGTGCGGACGGCTAAAACATGGACATTTTTATTCATGTAGATTAGCATTTTTCTGTATAAAGATTGACACTTCTAAAAATTAGCATTTTATTCGTAAAATAATTATGTTAAAGATTGACACTTTTATTCGTATAGATTAGCATTTTTCTGTATAAAGATTGACACTTTAACCCGGCCACACTATGTGGCCGACCTCACCCAAATTTTTGTCTTTTATAAATATGATATTATATGCAAATGAATCTATGACGTCAGCATCATGACATAAGCATAACTATAGTCGCACCAAATATTTCATGCCATATTTAAATAAAATATCGTCCACGAAGTGATACTCTTTTATTTTAAGAGACTAGCACTCTATATTTTATTTATAAGATTTAGTGAGTAAAAGGACAAGCAAAAACTTTATCAAAACCTCCTATATGGTGAGAAAATGGGTGAAATGATTCTTAATAGTGAATGTACTATACAAAATAATACTCCCTCCGTCTCAAGTATTCCGACACCTTTCTTTTTGGCACGGAACTTAAGACGGAGGTGTTTAGTGTGTAATGTGTAATGTGTGTAGGGATGTGATGTGGTTTATGTATTGAGACATATTTTAAAACTAGAACATCATAAATGCATAAAAATATATCCATGTTTGATTTTAAATGAAAGATCGTATCAAGACCTTTAATTTGGTATAAAAATCATAAAAATCGAATAACAAACGAGAAAGTTATGATAGTTTAAACTTTTAGGATTTAAATTATATTGAGATACGTGCTGTGAGATGAGTGGATGATGAGATTTAATTAAATAATATTAAGTGTAATAAGGGATTTACTAATTGTACTATTAATTAGCTAATTATTTCCCAAAAAGAAAATGTGTCAGAATACTTGAGACGGCCAATAAGAAAATAGTATCGAAATACTTGAGACGGAGAGAGTATTAAAAACATAATCATCTCATTTTAGAATGTACTTATGCCATTACGCCCAAGTGTCCCATTTTTTTCGGCATGATAATTAAAGAGGAGGTATAAAGTATAGAAAAGTAATACTATGATTTACACTTTTTAAGGATTTAATTAACTTTTTTCGAAAAGAAAAATATGATATACTACTTTGAATGATATAACTCAAACTAAATCGAATGCTTTAAACGGGGCAGGGAGATTACAAAATTAAAAATAATCATGGCATTTTAGAATGCATAAAACAATTAAATAAAAACATAATCATGTCATTTTAACACGTATTTTTCCATTTCATACAAAGTTAATGCAATAATCTAAGTCTTGTTTGAGATGATGATATATGAATAGGGATAGACAATAATACCAGACATATATAGATCTGAATTTATTTTATTTTATTTTTTTGAAGTATAGAATCATCGGGTCCAAAATAATAGTAAGATTTAAATTCAAATCCATAAGCGAGTTTACGAATCTAGACCTAAATTCATAATTTTTAATCCTAAAACAAAATAATAAAAATCAATCAAAATACCATAACAAGCATCTATGCTTATATAGTTATATATATTATCATTAAAGAGTATATCATATTGTCATTACTAAAATAATCATTAAAGTATAATCATCAAAAACAAGTAACATGAGACGAAGAGGAGGTTGACTTTAACAACTCAAACACTAATTCAATGACCGAGGGAGTATGATTATTAACAACCTTCGACACTAACGGATATGTGTTGAGGCTTTAATGGCTGTTTGTGGATATGGATCACTTCCAAGCTCCTCTTAGAAAACAGTGCTTCTCTATTCTCGATTTTCATGTGATCGATAATAATTAATGGAATAGTAGACAAACAAGGGACAAATTTATGAAAGATTGTTGAGAAGGTCAGGTCCATGTATAATACGTGCCACTAGTACTACTATGATTTTTGAAGTCTGAACATCCAAACTCAATTTTCAACATTCTAAACAAAATTAATTGGGAAATGATCGGTAGGTTAAGATCATTAATACAATAACTATAAAAAACGCAAACGAAACTTTCATATGAACCAGCATTAGAGATGTCAATTTCTCCGGAAACTAACGTGTTGACCGGAGCAATCCGAGCAAAAGAGCGGGTTAGAGTTCAGAAATTTCTAGTTTGGAGAAATTTTCAATTCAAACAGATCGAATCGAATAGCCTAACAACGGCCGATAGGGTTTGCCCAAAAAAATAGTGGGCTGGCCCGATTACCTAAAAGTTTTTCATTACTCGATTGTTAAAATTTATTACTTTGCTTCGCGCATTAATCGCGATGTCTTGAATCGCATACTTATGGAAAATGTTATAATTTTATAACTGAAAGTTGTACTTATCATATTCATTTTTCAATTTTGTACTTCAATACATAATTAATATATATATATATATATATATATATATATATATAATCATTTTATGAAAAGGTGTATAATCTTCACATGTCAAATAGTCATTTATTAATGTCAAAATAATACTCATCTTTCTATCTAATATGAGGTAAAGTGCTTTAGATAATATAACATGACTTATTTGTTCGTTACAAAAATATGATTAGCAACAAATTCTATACATGTTTAAAATTTTCATCGATATTAATTTTGGCCCGACAGGCTAGCCCGAAATCCAAAAATTTTGGGTTAGAGTCAAAAATTTCTAGCTCAAGAAAAATTAGCCTAATTCAAGTCAGACCAAATAACCCAACAATCCAACATGAATTCGAACGAGTTTACCCAATTAACATCCCTAATCAGCATCATGATGACATCAAACCAGAGTATATTTTATCCGCGACGGCTTATCATTAAAAGTGACTGAATATAAAAACTGTGAGAAATAAATAAAATGATACAAGTAAATATATAAAACTTCCACAATCATTATCGTAAATACTCCCTCCGTCCCACCTAATTAATCCACATTTATATTCAATGTAGACTAATTAGGTGGGACAGAGGGAGTATGTATTCTGATTGGATCTCTGAAAACAATCAGGGTTGCTTCTTATATATGTATTGTGCTACTAAAAAATAATTATTTTAACAATCAATTAATACATGTATTGATGCCTTTTCTATTCTTGAGGCATAATATTAATATACTATATGATATGGACCAATAATACTGATAAAAGATTAAGCAATTACTCCCACCGTTTTATTCTAATGTTCTATTTAGCTTTTGTTAATGTTTGTTTATAGGTGTTCTATTTTGGAATTTAATAGCTAAATTTTTCCATTTTGCCCCTATAATTAATACTATACATAAGTTGGTGCTTAGAAAAAGATAATAATAAATTAAGTTAAAATATAAATTTACACATTTTAATAATATGTAATGTAATTTTTTTTATAAAAATGGATAGAGTAGTTGTTATATAAAGTGAAAGTGGACAAATATATGGAAGATTCTCCATAATTTGGGTCCATGCATGTGAAATAAATTTTGCCCGCATGTGATTCATAAAAATCATCAACTTTTAGGAAGATGATCGGTAGGTAAAGATTATTAATACATGAACAATCTCTCCAATTATATAAATATAATAAATGCAAATGATTTTTTGACGTCAGCATCATGACATAAGCATAACTATAGACTATAGTGGTACCAAATATTCCATGTTGTATTTAAATTAAGACAAAATATCGTCAACGAAGTAATACTTTATTATTAAAATTGTTTGTTCTCTTTGATTGAAAAAGAAAATGAGGGATAAAAAAATAATCAAAATATTATCGCATAACGTGATCCTTTATTTGTTTTATCATAAGTTTTCTAAGTTGAAAAAAATAGGAAAATATTATCACTCCAAATGGATAGAAAAATATTATCATGATTTTGAACAAAAAATATGAAAAAATAGCTGCCCAAAGAAAAGTTTCCCTCCCACTCATAAAAATTATCTATAAAAGAGAAAATGGAAAAAAAGAAAAAAAAATGGTATAACTTTTTTCTTTTCTCTCTCTTTTTCCACTAAAAAAACATACCCTAAGAGACTAGCAAAATATATTTTATTTATCAGATTTAGTGAGTAAAAGACAAGCAAAAAACTTTATTGAAACTTCCTACGGCGAGAAAACGGTGAAATGATGGACCATCATATTTCAGATGTTTTAGTATAGAGAATGCATAAAATTAAATTAAAAACTTAATCATATCATTTTAGAATGTGCTTCCGCCGTTTTGCCCAAAGTGTCAAGGTAAAAAACTATTTTAAAGTAGGAGGATTCGTCACACTTTTTTAAGTTTTAACTCGATTCGTAAAGTAGTAGTAGTAATATATATATATATAATTTTGATATGGTAGGCGATTAATATAAGCGCCTCATTTGAGCGACCAAGCCACGTCAAGTTTGTTACTTGATATACTCCCTTTTTTTTTTTCTTGCATTTATGTTGTTTCTTCTCTTTCTTCTATTTCTCCATTGTCTTCTGCAAATTTCTTTTGTCTCCTTCTTCATTCAAAACTAATGTTTCCTTCCCGAATATTGCTTGGTGGAGAATTCTATTTTTCCATTAGGGTTTAATAATTTCCCATTAGGGTTTGATAATTTTCAGTCAAGGTATAATTATTTCAATCAAATTTATCAATCTCGAAATAAAATTTATTAAAATATCAATAAATTAGGTTAGAGAGGATGTTGCGTGGCACAATTGATCACGAGTTGTGAAAAATATACGAAGAACAGAGTCAAACATTAGATACAAAAATTAGAAAATCAATAAAGAGAATTTAGATGGTGAAAAAGAATCATAGATTACATGAGCAGTGAGAGAAAGAAAAATAAGAGGCAAAATCAAAGAAATAGAATAAAGGAAAACAAAAAACAGATTGTCGCTCACAATGTTGCTCAAATTAGGGGCCCAACGTATCACAACTCTCTCTCTCTTTCTCTATATATATATATATATATCTCTATATAGGGAAGAGTTCACATGCAAATAAATTTTAGCATGAGAAAATGAGAACAATACTTAAAGTATACAAAATCATGCTTAAATATGCATAAAACTATGCTTATTACATAACTATGCTTATAAGTTAGTTAGATCTATGGTTGTCATTGATTTAAGTATAATTATAAGGTAAAATAAGCATGATTATGTTTAAGCATCAATTTGTAAATTCATAATCATAATATTATAATAAGCATAATTTTCTGCATATTTAAGCATTGTTATTATTTTCTCATGCTATGATTTATTTATAAACCAAACTATATATATATATATATATATATATATATATATATATATTGATATGATATGCTAGGCTACTAATTGTGAGCACCTCTTGAGGTACACATGCCACATCATCAATTTACAATATTTTTTTCCATTTACATTCTTTCTCATTTATTTCTATAATTATCACTTTCAGGAAATAATTTATTATATGTTCTAGTGTACGTGTAAGCCTCTGAGGCTCATGCCATAACACGTCTTTCGTTCATTTTTCATTAATTAAATTATGAAAAAATATAATACTACTTGATATTTGAAAGGAAAAAAAAAAAATCCGTACACCATTTTGTTGATATTAATACTATATTGCAATGTCCATTATTTGTTGACCCTTTCTATTTTGAGACATAAGCCCTATAATTACTTTAACACTTTAACATTTTATCACTCTATTTTTTAACATTTTAATACTTTAATGCAATTGAAAATATTAGATAATCCACAATTATTTCACTTTAACACTTTAACTTATTAA
Organism: Mentha longifolia; assembly: GCA_001642375.2. Lineage (NCBI taxonomy): Eukaryota > Viridiplantae > Streptophyta > Magnoliopsida > Lamiales > Lamiaceae > Mentha > Mentha longifolia. The sequence continues at coordinate 1,971,297 of CM038110.1, read as the reverse complement.
CACATTATCAAAATATATTAAATTATGTGCCCAGAATTTTAGTCTAACAAATAGTGGACGGATGTAGTATTTAAAAATATAAACGAAAAGAATAATAGTCAATTTACTAAATGAAAAAGAATAACGGGATCATGTCATTTTAACACGTGTCTTCCCATTTTAACACGCCTCTTAATTTTCAATTCGTACCAATGTGGTTGTGTAATAAAGGTCACGTATTAATGCAATAACCTAAAGTCTCTTAAAGTAGTTGTGTAATAAAGGTGATATATATTTTTTCATTATTATGAGATGCCGATAACTAAGCTTAAATGCAATGACCTGGCTATCAGCTATCCCATTGACACGTTTGTCGTCATGGTGCCTACATGGCAGTGACTTAATTAGTTGATTTAAAAGATGACGTGGCTCGAGAAAAAAATAAAATCACATTGCGATAAATACAGACCTCCGTTCCATCTAATTGTCTCATTTTACTTTTTGACTTTTTTCGACACGCGTTTTCATTTTAACCTAGTACGAGTTTTAAAATATAATTTTGAAGTATCGTTTCTTGACAATTATCGTGAATAAAAATGGCAATTATCGTGAACAAAAGTTCGTTTTTTCCAAAATTTTAAAATTAGGATAATTTGATGCGAGTCAGATTGATGCGGATTCGACCGCACCATGCGGCTAGGCTGACAGGAGATAAAATATTAATTAATCTAAATATTAATATAATTTTCTTGACATTAATCTAGCAAATGACGCTGCTAATTTAAGGACAAATCAAACCTGCGTAACCTCTTTGTTAGTGGAGCTCACACTGGATTTGATTAGAAGTGGACATTCTAAATGCTTTAGAATTAGTATGGTGTGAAAACTACAACATAGAACGAAAATATAACTGAACAAAAGCAAATATATCACTCAAAACATGCATGTCCTCACCCTGCCAAATTAAAGCATAACAAACTTATAATTAAGAAAATCCCAATAACATATTGGGCCTCAAACCAAATACAAATAAATTGCAAAATAGTAGTTGGGCCTTCACAGTCGGCCACCTTCCCTCCATCCAGTTTTGTGGTACTCATGAATGAAGAGTGATGATTCCCATGCAAAGCAAACATATAATTCTCATGTCACAAATAATTCCCAATGGAGATGCTGAATTAGAAGATTATAAACAACTAACCAATTAGAGGGGCTCAAATTCATTTCTCCAAATTACAATTCAATAATATGATTAAAATCTACTCCCTCCCCTCTATCTCAAACCTATTAGTCCGTTGTCTTGAATATACGTGAATGATAAAATAATGACTGGTCAGTTGTGACGGAGGGAGTATTTTCTGAAAACCTTAGTAGAAGCCCGAAAATAGTTCACACATTAAACAAGGCAAACCATCCCTAGCAAGGAGAAAGTTGCGTTTCATGCCGAATCTAAATATTTGAGACGTAGGATTTGAAATCATGAACTTACTGTGATTTAATAATTAGCTAGTGTTGGAGCAAACCGGAGTACGTTGTACCTGATCATGAGCTCTAGGGCGTCACCGCTGCAGAGACAAAAGCTCCGGCAACCTCTTTATCGTCGACGTCTCCATATACTGCAAGTTCCGGAGCTTCAAGTTTGTTAGAAGCACGGGGGATTTGACATCCTTGCCCCTAGCCATGTTGCCATGTTCGTCGAAAATTTCTCTGATCACAGGGGCAAATTCGACATTTTACCTTCTGCCCATCCATGTTTCCGAATGTATGATCACTTAAACAAGATTCAACTTTTTTCATAGCGTTTGTCCGACCTCAAAAACTTAATCGGATTTGGCTTCATTGAGATTTAATTTTGTTGCCGTTCTCAAGCTAGAAATGAGAGAAAATGATGGAAATAATGGATTGTCCTACATAAAACATAGATAGAAATCAAAAATTAAAAAGATATAATTAGACGACAGATATCAACCAAGTGAAAATTTAGAACTAACTCACTAAAAACAAAAAATTTAGAATTAACAAGAAAATAAATAGAAGCATGATCTGTAATAGAAAAGGCTGCTATGCACATAAGAAAATCCCATATATAGAGGAAAAGTGTGATTCTTACCGGGAAGACATCTCACTATTTAAAACAAGCATTGTTAAACAAACATCTATTTTTAAGTGATGTGGTTTTGAACTTGGAAACTTTCATCGCGAAGATGAGACGTTTTATTATTTTATATTTCATATATATTCAGCAAACGCCTCATTCTCATTGGAACGACAGATATAATAATTCATAAGTATGACAAATCTATATGTGGTGTAAGGAGACGTCTCCAAGTCCGTGTTGGCCCACCAACATAAAGGCCTGGCCTGGCCTATAGATAAACCTAGCCCGGCTTGGGTTCGAGCTCTTATAAAAAAAGACTAGGTCCACTTCGGTCCCACTTAGTACAAGACCGGGGCTTGGGTTGGACCTAGACTTGAGCTTGGAAAAATGCCAATGTGGAGCAATTTCAAAGGGGCAGCCCAGCCCAACCCAGCCCATTAAAACGATTCAAAATTGATGCAATTCTAAAATTTAAATTTACAAATAGTACTTCTTCTTTTTTTTCTTCTGTTTTTTTTTTTTTTTTTTTTTTTTTTTTTGAGTACAACCTTAGTAGTACATACTACATATTATAAGGAAGGAACTCAAATTGTGATTATTGAAATATTACGATACAAACATTAGTACGTAATCACCATTATCACAAAACTACATTAGTACGTACATAATTACCATCACCACAAAACTACATCGTTTCCATTATTATTACGATGAACATCATCTCATGTGAAAAGGTAAATCTCAGCTTCTTCTTCCTCCATCAATGGCGGAAAGCTACGATCTTGACCGTACAAAGTGTCGGTGTCCACCAAAAACGGCTCACTCCAGAAACTACTCCCCACTTCATAATTCTCATCATTCAAACTCCGTTCAATTCCGCCGCCGCAGTAGTTTTCTGCAACAACTTGCTCTTCAGAAAACAAATTTTCCTGAACTGAATGTGAAGACGAATCACTCTCATCTGAATCCCACATCACGGCGGCCGGAATCGGAGATTCCGACGTTCCCAAAGATTCCAGAATGTGCTCGCCTCGTGTCTGAGAATTCCCAGAAATTTCTCGAGCTTCAGAGTTATCCACATCTTTCTTGCATGCACTGATTCGAGACGGAGATGGAGATGGAGTTTTCTTGCTGCGTTTCTTGAGATGCGTGTGCCAGAAGTTCTTGATCTCGTTGTCCGTTCTTCCCGGAATCCTCGCCGCCATGGCTGACCACCTGCAGTTGATCACATCATTAAACGCGCCGGCGCACAGTTTCCGTTTTCGTTCGTCCACAAAACATAAGCACTTTTCACGGACTCAAACTCAACTTTAATACATATACGTTACTTTAAGTGGGATTTTAACTCTGATTTAATATATTCCCTCCATCCACAATCTGTAATATGTAGACCCAAAATTATGGGCAATGAGTTTAATATTTTTTTGATAAATGAATGTTAAAATGGATGTTAAAGTCCCATTTATAGTGTATAAAATGAAAACTTTTTATATGGGATCAACTACCTAAAAATGAAATGGTTTAAAGATGGTGGACAACCGAAAGTGAAAAGAGTCTCTACAAGTTTACACAAATTGTAAACGGAGAAAGTATAATCACTACAGAATTTTAAAACTTGTGCTCTAAAAGTTAATTAGGGTTAGAGTTGTACATGGAGGTAGTCTAAAATAACAAGAATCTTGAAATATGAGATGAAATTGAAATATGAATTTGCAAGAAAATGCATGCATGCATATCTATATACTTTTTGCCAAATTCATCATGGAGTTTTGCAACGAGATGTTCTTCCTCCTTGGTGAAATTGCCTCGCTTTAGACCGGGTTTAAGGTAGTTAACCCATCGTAATCTGCAGCTCTTCCCACATCTAGCTAGACCTATTAGAGAATCAAAATACTAATTCAAGAATTGAATTAATTTAAATAACAGAGTATGGATCTTGAAATTATTTATTAATTAATTACCTGCAAACTTGGGAAGCAATCTCCAGTTCCAGTGGCCATATTTGAGAATATAGGATCTTAGCTTTTCATCTTCTTCTTCACTCCATGCTCCTTTCTTCACTCCATTTTCATCAACACTTGTTTTTCTCATCTTTGATTTTCTTCTCAAAATTCCCAGATATAATTTTATATAATATAATATAGAATGATCTCGCTCTTACTCTCTCTATATATATGTGCGTGGTTAGAGAGAGAGAGAGACTAAGACTGATACACACTGATATTTCTGAATAGTGACAAAATACACTTGAATAAAAAAGAAATTAGAGTGTGAACTTATGGAAACAAGACAAGAAAATTAATGATTCAGATTACACTGTGTATATATGTATGTTGCCCTTGTTATTCATGTGCGTAAAATTTAACTGAAAAATGAAAAAGGAATATAATAGGAAGTTTCTATTTTCATAGTCATTGACTTTCAAAGAATCTAACCTGATTTCCACCGTAAATTAATTAATTAATTAAATATATATCATTTTACGTATTTACGTATTGCATGTGTGACGTAAGACAAAATGACAAATGAGGGAATAAATATATCACATGCTTTCGGTCCCACACGTCAAGATATTTTATCTTTATATAATTAAAGCTATTGACATTTTCTACTACCTCTAGGTACTCTCCTATTGTCCCTTTCAAATTGAGTCATTTATTTTTAATATTTCTGGCAAACATTTTCAAGTGTCTTGATAATATATTTTGAAATAAATTTTTGAAATATTTTTTCTTGTACAGGATACTACGAGTGTTGTGGTATCTCGTAAAAAAAACTTTTAAAAGTTATTTTAAAACTCGTCATCAAGACACTTGAAAACACTTGTCAGAAATGCTGAAAAGAAATGACTCAATTTGAAATTGACGGAGGGAGTATATAATTGTTTTTTTGAGTTATGTAGTTGTGTTAATTAAATAAAAAGGAATCTTTTGAAATGATTAATAATTTTAGGAAATATTAGAATTTTGAATAATATTGAATATTATTCAAAACATATAATTACAATTTAAAATGTAGAATTGAGGGTATTGTTGTTACTTTCTTCTATAGAAAAATTAAGATATAGGAAAGTACATATTCAACGATTTGAAGAATGTGTAAACACGTTTACTTCTTAATTTCGTGAAATGAAGAATTATTTGCTAAATCCCCTCAAACATATCAATAATCAGAATTTCTATTTCCGAAAAGTAAGAAAAAAGAAGTTTATGAAGGGGCAAAAATAATAATAATAAAAAGAAGTTTATGAAGGGGCAAAAATAATAATAAATAAAAATCCCCGACTATTGCTATGTTTCACGATCAAAGCACTAAATTGTCGTGTATTTCAAGGATTGTTTCTTGACTAACATGTCTCAGATCAAGGACTTCTGGTATTTAATAATTAGGCATCACTTATAATAAAAATAAAAATAAATCTAAAATAAACTTTTGTAATAACCTTAACATACTTTTTATGTGAATCTAAACAATGTTATCTAGTTTTGCTGCCACATGCCATCATACTCTGAAAAAAATGAAACCGAAGCCCACGTAAGATGGCATCTATGTTGCATTTTATATCGTACTGCACCAACATATAATCGCCATGTGTGAAAATTAATTTCATAATCAGCAATAATTAATGATTTTCATAAACAAGAATGCTTATTTTGAAAATATTTTTAATGCATGCTGATCATTTGTCTATGCAATACTAAAATGTAATAGAGGATCTGAATCGTATAGATTATGATGATGTACATAATTATTCAGTCAAATACTAATAATACAAATACTGTATAACATGATTCACACATTAAAGAAAAGGAAACAAATTACCTAAGATTTTTATGTGGACTGTGATACATTCATTGAATGGAGTCCTACATTTTATGAGCTATACTTATATCTTATAACCAAATTATCGATACAAAGTCTATATAGCATAATTAATCTTATAACAATGAACCGCAACTCAGTTGGTAAGACGCTTCTCCTCCAACCAAGAGATCGGGCGTTCGAGTCACCTCGGGTGCGTGAGTGTATGAGGGTGTGTGTTGTGTTTGTCCAATAAAAAAAATAATAAAAAATCACTAAACATTAATAAATGAATTATATGAGAACAAATTAAAGTACGCACAATATTTAAGATTTGCATCAAGTAATCATTTCCACGCGGGTACATTGCTATACAATTAATTTACACCATCCGTCCCGTTATACTAATCTTGTTTTTTTTTTTTTAATATATATAAACTATAAAATAATAATATGAGAATGATATAATGGTAGTATCAGATAAGGCGACTAATTCAACTATTCAAGCCCTCAAATTTAGTTATTTATTTATTTACTAACTACGTAGTATAAAACAGATTGTTACATTAAAATCAAAAGCTGTCTCATTGTCCAAGTATGCCCCACTTAATTTCCCACTATTTATTAGTGTGGCTCTTAACTTCCATGTGTTTCCATAACATGATTTTTGTCTGTGTATTCACACATTTTAGTCATCATTTTTTTTCAAGTCAAACGTGTCCAAGCTTCCTCCCATGTACAACACGTTCAACGTACTGTATATTATTCGTAAATAGTATTAATATTAAATTTGAATTAACATGTGATTTATTAAATAAAACTGTCAAATTTGGCTCGAAAAAATCTAACCCAATCGGTAGTTTCGGTGCACCTATAGTTTGGGAGGGCTTGCGCAATGAAATTCGAGATCCACTGAAATTTTGGCCAGAACCCGCTCGAGCCAAAAACACTCAAAAGCTCAATAGTTTCGAACGGCCCAAACATTTTTACTTTGTAATTTTCTCAAAAGCCGAATTTGGCTTAGATTTTTGCAACCTGATAAAATATCAGTCCGGCCCGGCCCATACCGACGGGCTAGGCCTCGACCCGGCCCGAGTTTATGACAGCCCTACGTTATAAAGAATTAGAAATACTACCTCCATCCCAACATAATAGTCCCCATTTGACTAGCACATTAGCCAAGAAAAAGTCAATAAAGTGATAAAGTAAATAATTAAGTGTTAATAAACCCTAATATAATGAGCCCTAAAGTAGATAATTAAGTGTTAATGGACCCTGATTTTGAGAGAGAATATTACTATTTTTAGAAAGTGAATTAATATAATAGGACGGACCAAAATGGAAATAGAAACTAATATAATGGGATGAGGGTAGTAGTTAGTTAAGTATATACGAGCCTCGTATACGATTAATTATGGGGTAATTCTATCAACATCCCCCAATTTACTCCTCACAATCCCCGATTTTTAAAATAAATAAAAAATATTATGAATTTTACTAATTTGCCCCCTTGGCCCCAATTTGAGTCGATGAATATCTGCAAAACATAAAAGCCCCCGTTGAAAACACCGGAATCCGTACAGCCCCCGGGGATGGTGACAGAGAAGCTGACGTTCGACTACACCGTCGTCTTCGCCCCCCATGGCGACTACTATCGACAGACCTCACGAGCTCCTTAGCGCGCAGCGTGTGCAGTTCATCCGCCGGATAAGGGACGAGGAGAATATGAATCTGGCGAAATGGATCGCTTCCGGCTAAATCTTTCCGAGTACCGGTCGTTGCTAGACGCCGTCACCAGAGCTTCCGTTGGGGGAAGACCACTGAGCGCGCGACGGTGAATGCCATAGTCGGAGAAGCTACCAGGCTGGCTTCGGGATTCATTCTGGCTGATCTCTACCCCTCCCTCAAATTCCTGCAGCTCATCACCGGAGTCCGATTCAAATTTAGATAGGGTGTTCGACGCCATCATCGACCGTCGTAAAGCGGCCAAGACCGACGGCGATGATGACGTGTTCGAAGATCTGTTAGATGTTCTCAAGATTCAGTGGCGAGATCATCACACTTAAACTCCCTCTCACTACTAATAATTTGAGTTAATGAATATTTGTTTGTTATTCTATGGGGTCTGATGGCTATTCAGATTGGATTTGGAGAAGTAATTAAAATAATAGTATACTATTGATTAAATGTACTGACATTTTCGATGGGGGCTTTACGTTGCTGCAGAGATTCATCAACTGAAATTGGAGGCCAAGGGGTAAATTAATAAAATACATATTATTTTTTATTTATTTTTAAAGGAAGGGGCTGTGAGGAGTAAATGGGGGCTGTGGATAGAATTACCCTTAATTATGCTAAATATTTACGGGCTTCATTTACAATAAAGATTAGGCCCATTGGCCCAAAAGCCCAATGTTAGGCCCAATATTTATAGTAATCGCCACTGCAAACCCTAATTCACTAAACCCTAAAGCCTCTGTCCTTTAAATTCACAGAAAAGACGCCATTTTCACAAACTGCGCTTGAAAACCTTAACAAAAAATGTCGAAGCGAGGTGTGTTACCGATCTCATGTTTCTGCAAATCGGTAGTTCAATTCGTTAATATCCGAAGAAAGTTTTCTAATTTTGCTTGAAATCTGTGTTTCAGGGCGCGGGGGATCGGCCGGAAACAAGTTCCGGATGTCGCTGGGTCTGCCGGTGGCGGCGACGGTGAACTGCGCCGACAACACCGGAGCCAAGAATCTCTACATCATTTCCGTGAAGGGGATCAAAGGAAGGCTGAACAGGCTGCCGTCGGCTTGCGTCGGAGACATGGTGATGGCTACAGTGAAGAAAGGGAAGCCTGAGCTGAGGAAGAAGGTCATGCCTGCTGTCATCGTGAGGCAGAGGAAGCCTTGGAGGCGAAAGGACGGTGTTTTCATGTACTTTGAAGGTAGGCTCTTCTCCCCAAATTTTTCAATTTTTGAAATGCGGTAGTGATATCTTTGAATTAGGGTTTCCTGCTATTTCCTGCATCTGATAATATGAAATGTGATCTGAGATTGTTGATTTGGTGATTTAGGTCATTTAATTTGGTATATTTTAATTTGTGAGAGCTCATTGCTTAGTATAATTTGGTGAACTGTTGCAATATGATTTGATAGTGAGATCTGTTCATGCAGTATAACCAGACCTTAGTCATGTATCCATCTTTGTATAATGGTGCCGATACAGTTACTGTTCTGGGAAATCAAATGTATCCTTCGTTACAGGTGTGATAATGCCTTAAGCTTACACCTGCTCCATTAGGAATCGACATCTTTCATATAGTGTTTATTGCTATTGTATTTTCATGTCTTCAGAACAGAGAGATAACTCGAGTTTATATCTATTTATTTCCATCTGTTCTTCTGCAGTTGCTTGATCTCATACTTGTAATCTTAGTTGTTAGATATCTGTGTGGATTCTTGAATGGCTTTGTAATGCCAATTAGGAATTGACATCTTTTATCGTGTACTAAGAAGAGAGAAATAGCTTGAGTTTTTATCTATTTATTTCTATTTGTTCTTTTGCAGTTGCTTGATCTTATACTTCCTCCGTCCCACATTCAAATGTTCTGTCATATTTGTATACTGGGACGGAGGGAGTACTTGTAATCTTAGCTGTTAGAGATCTGTGTGGGTTCTTGAATGTCTCTGTAATGCTGATGTTCGTATTGTTACTTTTGCAGATAATGCTGGTGTTATTGTGAACCCTAAGGGAGAAATGAAAGGTAATGTCAGCATTTAAATTGAATTTTTCTAGCTCTTTATTGTATACTCTTGTTGCCTCAATTGTGTTATGCTCTTGATTGAATTTATTTAATCGTTGCAGGTTCAGCTATCACTGGTCCAATTGGAAAGGAATGTGCTGATTTGTGGCCTAGGATTGCTAGTGCTGCTAATGCCATTGTTTGAATGTTTCCTTTTGCTTAAGAATATGATTATCTACTCTGTTTTGATGTATTTTCTTGAGAATTTTGTCGCACAAGGCGTTGAATTTGTAGCGTTTACTGTTAATACATTTCTCCTCTTGACTATGCCTATTTTGGTTTATTTTGAATGGAAGAGTTTGATGTTTTATAAATTGTGCAATTATATCTACATCTTCATTTGCTTTCTATTGGTATTATTTATACCAACAGCTGTGTCGGTGGATAGTGCAGGTCCATATTTGGTTAGTTTATGTAATCTTTTGCCTTGTCAAATTTTGTTTACATAAGAATAATGCAAATTGAGTTTTTCTTTAGACGAATGAATCTGAAGTGGAATTGTTAATATAAATTGCCAGCTACCGATGTGCCCAGCATGAACATGTTTCATATAATTTCATACAATTTCATACAATTTCTACTTTTATTCAAAATGTCAAGAAACCTTGCAATTCTCTTCGCCATCTGCTGCATATTATCAGACCCATCGTCTGCATTCGATTGGAACATTCTGAATCAGAAAGCAAGCACAAATGGAGTCGAAATCACGCTCAAGAACTACTGCGAGAGCTGGAGGATGAACGTCGAGCTCCACAACATCAGAAACTTTGACGTTGTTCCAGAGGAATGCGTGCAGTACATCGAGAAATACATGAAGTCGACTCAATACAACGTCGACTTCGAGAGAACAATTGATGAATGCAGAGTCTATGTGAATACGAATTGCGGTTTAAAGAAAGATGGACTCGATGCATGGATCTTTGATGTCGATGACACCCTCCTCTCGACTGTTCCTTACTACAAGAAGAATGGCTTCGGGTGAAGCTAATTAGCTAACATTCTTTGCTGGTTTCTAGAAGTTTCTATGATGCACTGATTCTTTATTATTTGCAGGGGTATGAAGTTGAACTCAACATCAATGGAGGAGTGGATGAAGCAAGGGAAAGCTACAGCACTCGAGCATTCGTTGAAGTTCTTCAATGAATTGAAAGGGATAGGAGTGAAGATCATATTGGTTTCTTCAAGAAGGGAGTGCCTTAGATCTGCTACTGTGGATAATCTTGTCGACGTTGGCTATCACGGATGGAAAAGTCTCGTACTAAGGTTCGGAACTCTCTCTCTCTCTCTCTCTCTCTCATCATGTTTATAGAAGTGTACTGTTGCGAATGCAGAGGACCTGAAGATGAGAACAAGGACATTGAAAAATTTAAGTCTGAAGTGAGGAAGAAGCTGATTAGCAACGGGTATCGACTTTGGGGCGTGCTAGGGGATCAATGGAGCAGTATTCAAGGGCTCCCTACTGCTAAAAGGACATTCAAGTTGCCTAATCCTCTCTATTACGTTGCTTGAGGTCTTCGATCTTATGTTCTTGTTCGAATTCTATCTAAATAAGAACCCTAGATTTTTCGGACATTTTCAAATTCGAGAGGGAAAGATCTTGATCCTGTAACAATCCTATCAAGATTGAATGAAGCTGTTTACCATATCAACTATCTAAATATGCCAAGTCTGAGTTGAGAAGTATAGAAAATAAACAAAGTATAGATGCTTTAAGAAGGAAACCATACCTATTATGATCTATCTTAAATTTCATCTATACGAAAAAAGGTCCAAGCCTTCTCGTCTACTCGTTATGCATAGGAGATGACACGTATTTGTTCTATTCATTATTTCGAATGCTACATAGGCATAACTCCATTTTTTGCCTCAGAAGCAGCGGATGACTAGCTTAGTCCGTCTTGTGTTCGTTTTGCATTTGCATCCTGGCACAATACTCGAACAAACTGCCATTGAAGCAGCCCCTGACTGCCTCTTTTGACAGGAGACCCTCTCGATCTTTAGCTAGAACGTAGAGAATAATCCACTCCACTTTACTTACAATCCTGCAAAACTCAACATTACAAAACGTACAATCAAGAAAGTGGCTGAATTTCAGTCACTCTTACCATCCGATGAAGTCAAAGGCGACTCTGTTGGCCTCAGTCATGCTCCACACTTCCTTAAACGTGAGCTTATCCGGAAACGTTTTGGCATACTTGCTAAAGATGTTTTCGAAATTCACAGGGGAGTATCTGAAAAATCGAACTACGTGTTATCATATCACTGCATACTTCATAGTTTATCAAAGGCTAGTGAATGTAATTTGCATACCTTCCTTCTGTATCATAAGTTCCGGAATCACTTCCATGTTTGGCCTTGTGTATATTAGATATGTATACCGGGAAGAACGGAGACGGAAGCCATCCCTGTACAAAAGAGTGATTCAGTAATACATCCAGGAAAGTACACTTACCGATCATGTATCCGGGCATAAAACTAACGAGAAAACGAACGATTTGCATAAACAACTATTACTTACCGGGAGTGTAGGATAACTCAATGCCACATTGATGAAAATAGCCAATAGAAGCGATGCAACAACATTGAACCCGAGTTTCCGGAATCCTTCATAAGTTCAAAGAAGTGGTTAGAAATCAAAACTCAATATCCATCCACATTGCAAACTGTATCTAAAGACCCTTTTTGGTCTGGTTTCGTAATTGAGTCGTTTCATTATTTTATACCTCACATATATATTAATAAACGCCTAAACTAGCTTGGGACGGAGGGAGTACAACTCAAGAATCATTCCATTACGCACAAACCAATTGTCATCAATAAATTAACTAAAAGATTACTAAGGAAAACTAACTGAATCGAGAAATGGGAATTACCAGCATAAGTTTCCCATGGATAGACGATACCATTGTCGTCTAGATCGAAGAAAGCAACGTGCTGCTGCATCACACTCATATCACGATGCTTACGCCCAGGAGTTCCATCAGGGTGATCCATATCTGGAGCAACTAAACCTCTCACCATATCTGAAATCCAAATTTGATAAAAGATCAAACAAAATTCAACAGTTCTACACTTATAAATTTACAAATTTACAAAGCCTTTTCAGCAGATAGTGACAAATAAGTTCAAGAATGTCACTAATGCAAGCTTTGTTCAAATATCAACAACTGCAGCTCCAAAATTAAGTCCCTTTAATTGTTAAATTACAATATCTTAATCAAAACCAAAAACAGACGAGAAAAAAAAAAAAGAAAAAAAGAAGAAGAAAAAACAACAGAGACACTTATATGTTAATATTCACAAAGTTGTTTAGCTAATTTTTGTTGATAAATCACACCTAAAATGGACAAATCCCACAGCTCAGCGCCTACTTCAAATTTGATAAATCCAAAAACAAAGCTCATAAATTTTCAAGAAATATATACCCCCAAATTAATATTATCTCATTTTTTAAAATTTTTTTAACAAATTGAACATGATTATACAGTTGATCGAAAGGGACTCACATGGCTTCGGAATTGAGGTTTCGAGGTCAGTGCGCACCGGTCGCTCGGCAGTCACCGGCGCAAGCGGCGCCACCGTCGACAGCGCCGGATTCCTTTCCCCCGCATTAGCTTCAACGCCTGCCATCCCTCTCCTCTAACGCAAACCCAGAAACAAATTGCGGTGAAACGCTAACGCTACACAGCTAGCAGCAGAGCTTCAATGGCGTCTAATGTTGACGTAGATAAGGAGTTTTGGGAATTCTTGATAATGTTAAAACGTGCTAAATCTGTTTTTTTTTTTTAGTGGATTGCGAAAGTTCGAGATTTTGGTTTTGATCGCGAGTTCCGTAAACGAAAGAGAGTTTAGTTGACGACTTCTTTCATAGTTAATGCGTTATCAAAGATTTTGTTTTGGACAAACTTTTTTTTTTTTTTTTTGGTGTGAATAATTGCTGCAATAAATGGTGAGGAATTTGGCAACAAAAGTAGAACGCACCATGTGCAAAAGCAGCGAAACCAACCACGTGGGTTGAATTTTGATCGATGGATTTTGGTGCGTAAACACCATTTAGTTCCGCTGCCACGTGTCAAGCACATATTCCGTCGCGTAACACGTGGCGGCAGATTAAACATAACCCCCGTTTGTTGGTTTTCAAAGAGGAAAGACTAAGAAAAAGTCCACGAATATTACTCAAGAAAAAGAAAAGGAAAAATAAGAGAATTTCAGCTTTCTTTAGTAGAGAGTTTTAGGTTTTAATACATCTTGTGCTCAGCTTGCATTTGCATCCTTGCGCAGTATTCGAACAAACTGCCGTCGTAGCACCGCCTTACCGCCTCTTTCGACAGTAGACCTTCTTCATCCATAGCTAGAAAGTAGAGAAGAATCCACTCCCCTTTACTTGCAATCCTGCAAAACTCATCATTTCAAAATAAGAACAAAAGAAATTGAAAAAAAAACTCAAGTAAAACCTATAATTACTCGTACCATCCGAAGAAGTCGAATGCATTTCTATTGCCTTCAGTCATGTTCCACAGCTCTCTCAGTGTAAGCTTATCTGGGAATGTTCTAGCATACTTGCTAAATATGTTCTCCAAATTCACAATGGAGTATCTGAGAATTTAGTTACTCGTTATGACAATCATGCTCACTTCAACAGTTTAACATAGGCCGGTTTAAAGAATCGCATTACCTTCCTTCTGTATCGTAAGTTCCAGAATCACTTCCATGCTTGGCCTTATGTATATTCGATATGTAGATAGGGAATAAAAGAGAAGGAAACCATCCCTGCATAGATAAGTTACTCTCAGCAGTGATTGTTCAAGATCTTTGAAATAAAAGATCGAGGTTCTCGGGGTGTTCATAAGAATCGAGCATATCTAGTTATTAACATGATTACTTACTGGGAGTGTAGGGTAACTCAAGCCCACATTGATGAAAAAGGCCAATACAAGCGATACAACGAAGTTGAACCCGAGTTTCCGGAGTCCTGGATAAATCGAACGATGTTATTATCTTTCGAAATTTCATATCCCTCACATTGTTAAATGTGTTAAAAAGATGTATAGTACTCCCTCCGTCCCAACAAAGTTGAGACATTTCTTGAATATATATGAGGTATAAAGTAAGGAAACGTAAGTATAAGCCAATTTTTTAGGGATGCAAGCATGCCTATAAACTCCAAGAGAAGTATGATTCAAGATTCAGCAACAAATAAAACCAAATCACTGTAAAATTTTCAAGACAAACCAACTAATCACCATCACTAACAAGTTGAATCATATCTAAACGAGCTCGAGCTCGAGCAAGATTCCATCCCTACAAGCTCACCAATGGAAAACTAGCTTAACCAAAGCATGGAAAATGAGAACTACCAGCATATGTTTCCCATGGGTAAACGATGCCATCGCCATCGAGATCGAAGAAATCACAATGCTGCTGAAGGACAGTCATATCATGATGCATATGCCCTAGGGTTCCATCTGGGTGATCCATATCAGCAGCAACTAATCCTCTCACCATATCTGAATCATTCATCCCATTCAACAATAAAAACCAATCCAAATTCAATAATTTGTAACAAAAAAAAAAGTTTTAAGCATGCCATAGATGCAGGATTGCAAGATTTCAACAAGTGTAGCTCCAAAATTAAGGTACTCGCTTCTGGTAATAGTTAATCCCTAACATAAGCTGGTAATCGTTCATAAACAAAACCTAAAATTGAAAATCAAATAGCTAAAGCACACTACTTCAAAATCGTTCAACGAATTAGTGGACTCACAGGGCTTAGGGATTGAAGTTTCGAGGTCGGTGCGCACCGGGCGCTCGATCGTCACCGGCGCAAGCGGCGCCACCGGCGACATCGCCGGATTCCTTTCCACTAAATTAGCTTCAACGGCTGCCATCACTACTCTCCTCTAAACACTCTGCACAAATTTCTTCGTCAACCCAGCAAAGGAAGAAACTGAAGAAAGCCCTTTTGCTGTATAAATCGATAAATTATTTGAGGAAATGATGAAACAGTAGCCAGCTAGTAGCTGCAGAGCGTCTATGGCGTGGCGGAGTGCATGGCGTGACACGTAAGCTTCCATATTTCTGCAGCAAAGATTGAATTTTTGGAAAATTTTGAGATTATCAGCTCAAAAACTGGACTAATCGGTTGAATTTTTCGGTTTGAGATTTTTTTTGAAAAAAATAATATATTTATAAACTATTCTTCTTCGATAGATTTCTCATATAATTTCGCGAAATTACCGAAAAGTCCCTGAATTGGCAGTAACCGTTATTAGCCGACTCTTTCCCTCCTTTCCCAGTTCTTAAATAAATTCAGTTTTTCTCTTCTTCGAAACGGAATTAAAGAAAAATCAGTAACCGAAAAACTTTGCGCACTGAATCAGCAGAAAATGGGCGATCAAGAAATCAATTTCCTCCAAGAAGAAGACACCATCTGCAGGTCACTGCACCACCGCTCCTCCGTCTGCGACCACCCCTGCGCCGCCGCCAACTCCGCCAAACGCCACTCTCCTCTGCAGCTTCAAGAGCCAGCTCCGAAGAGGGCTTCACCCACCTCCGCGGCGGTCCGCGACTTCCTCGGCTTCACGAAACTCCCGCTTCCCGCGGATTTCGCCGCCGCCGCCGCGCCATCGCCCCTACGCCGCACTTTGTCTGAGCCCGTTTACTCTCTGGGCTGCCGACCCAGTCTCTGTCCCACATCCCGCCTTTAACCGGCAGGCGGTGTTGGCCTCCGGCACGCCGCCGCGCCCCCCGGCCAGAAGAAACCCCTCTCGATCTTCTCCGAGGTGCGGAGAGAGCCCTAACGCGAAGGTTCGGTTTCAAAGAATTTTTAGTTGAATTTCGTACATTCGATGGGGGGAAATGCGATTAATCACGCTTTCTGTTACTGCAGAGGTTGAAGAGGATGAAGGAGCGGCTGAGGGAGATGGAAAAATGGTGGAATGAAGTCGCCTCTGAAGACGACGGTGGCGAAGATCTTGATTCTGAAAACGATCTCGCTGTTGAAGATCCCAAGGTCTTGATTGTTTCTCAGATTATCGTGTTCAAGATTTTTGTCTTATCTTGTTTGTTTCTCTATTTTGTAATGTATGTTCAGATGAATCAAGAATCTCTCGTAGCTATTTTCCAACCCTAGTTGACAATTTGTACTATGTGAAGAGTTACTGAATCATCTCTGTGAATTGCATAGTTTCTTGTTTAATTCTTCAGCTGAATCCTCTGTGTTTTCTCCAGTACATTGAATCGACGATTCTTGTGAAAGAGGCCTTTGATTACATATGAATCTTTGATTACATAGAATGTATAGGGATGATGATCAGATACATGATAGTTCTTTAGTTGATCGAAGCTCAGTTTACACGTAGTTGATCATTTGTTTCTCTACATGATTGATGTGAGATTTTTTGTCAATATTGAAACTTGATGATTTAGTTAAGTTTAGCATTGAAACACTAGTGAAGAGTTAGTCTGGAATAGTTTGAAGTCGAGGCATATCTGTCGAAAGTCACTTTCGTTCCTAAGACATTCCTTCGTTTAGTTTATTACTAAGTTTGTTTCTAGATTGCATTTTCTTGTGTATCTATATATGTTTTGTTTCAAGACAAATGATAAGTGATTATCATTTTCCTCAGTATTCACTTCACCTAGGTTGTTCACTAGCTTTGTTACAAAGGGTTCTGTTGAACCACCCAAACCCCACTGTGATTTTGGCATCAAAACTAGGCATTCTCATGGCTAGTTCTTGCCCTATTTTTCAAGCCTGGTCAACATTATATCAATTGCATAGTTTCATTCATTGTTTTGGTTTATTCTTGTTTCTGCTGCTTTTCAAATTCAGTTTGTTTTGAATGATGAGTACATGATTTTGAATTCTTCAGCTGAATCCTCTGTGTTTCCTCCTGTGCATTCAATCTATGAATCTTGAGAAATAGGCCTTTGTTTACATATGAATCTTTGATAGCTACTTGCCCATTTTTAAATCCTGGTTAACAATATATTGATTGCAAAGTTTCTTGGTTTATTTTGGCTTATTATTGTGTTTGCTAGTTTCCAAAGTCAGCTTGTTTTGAAATATTCAGCTGAATCCTCTGTTATTTCATACTATTTCTTCAGTTCAGTGCCTTCAATGTATGAAATAACCCTGGTTGACAATTTGTACTATGTGTAGAATTACTGAATTATAGTAGAATCATCTCTGTGGATTGCGTCGTTTCTTAGTTTGTTTTGGCTTATTATTGTTTCTGCTGCATTTCAAAGTCAGCTTGTTTTGGATGATAAGTACAAGAAACTTCTTCTTTCTGCGACGTGATTTTGAATTCCTCAGCTGAATCCTGTGTGTTTCCTACAGTTCATTCGATCTATGATTCTTGTTTACATATGATTACCTATTTTCAAGCCTGGTTAACAAATTATGCTATGTCGAGAATTAGTGAATTCTGCTACAAACATATCTGTCCATTTGCATAGTTTCTTAGTTTATTTGGGCTTATAATTGTTTTTGCTGGTTCTTAAAGCCATATTGTTTTGAGGTATTCACAAAAAACTTCATTTTTTTTTAAGCGATTTTGAATTCTTCAGCTGTTATTTCATACTATTTCTTCAGTTCAGTGCCCTCAATCTATTAAATAATCCTTTGTTTACATATGTTTCTAAAGTCTGTCTGAATATTCACTGTATAATACTCAGTTTAGCTATGGTCATATTCCCTTTTGTTACTTATGTAGATTTCAAGTTAATAAAAGATTCTCTACTGTAAACTTTGCAGGAAGAGAATGAAGATGATGTGGAAAATCACCATCCTTCACAAGAAGCTGTGTTTGTTGAGAAAAGTGGAGAATGCTTAGTCCTCCACTTTAAGTGCCCGTGTGGAAGTGGATACCAGATCTTGCTTTCTGGAAACAACTGCTACTACAAGCTCACCAATTTCTGAAAACTGCCAAAGGTGGATCGAGATGTTCTTCCTACGAAATCTTTAATCAAAGATTTTCTTGTTAACCCTCACAAAGCTGACTGTTTTTGTCTGTGATGTATAGTTTCTGATTCATAACCTTTGAGTTTTTGTGCATAGAATGTACATGCCAGTTCTTTAGCTGATCGAAGCTCAGTTTACACGTAGTTTGATCATTTGTTTCTCTACATGATTGATGTGAAGATTTTTTGTCACTATTGAGACTTGATGAGATTTAGCTGAGTTTAGCATTATATTAAAACTCTAGTGAAGAGTTAGTCTGAATGAGTTAGAAGTCTAGGCATATCTGTCGAAAGTCACTTTCATTCCTAATACATTCCTTCGATTAGTTTATAACTAGGTTTGTTTCTAGATTGCATTTTCCTTTCCATCTATATATGTTTTGTTTGAAGACAATGATAGTGATTATTTCCTCAATTTTCGCTTTACCTAGGTTGTTCACTAGCTTTGTTTCAAAGGCCGGGTTCTGTTCTTTGTTTACTCTACTGAATCATCCAAATCCCTCTGTGATTCATCATTCATCAAAACTAGGCATTATCATGTAGGCTCGTTTTTGCCCTCGAATACCTTGAGGGAATCCCCTTTTGGATAGATACATTCGGGTGGTTTTAGTAGTCTTTCAGCTAGTGGAATGGAGAATCGAGGAAGGAGAATGGCTTGTTTTCGACTCAGTCTTTCGAGTTATACCTCTGAGAGTTTCCTTAGTTTTTGCTATAGTCGCAAGAAGAATCTTTCTGCATTGGTTTTTTGCTCTTAGTTGCATAATTTGAATGTGAATGCAGTTTTATCGTATCTCATGTATGCCTTACCTCATGTTCTTGGTTTAGATATGTGAATGCAAATGCTCTTTTCTTGTGTTGTTGTAAACACTAATATTTGAATGCAAAATAAGTCGATTTTTGGACATTTTTGTTAGTGATTGAGCCTTTCAATCCTTCAATTTAAAATTAAATATAAAGAGTCACCACATTGTTTTATGGTACCAAAAATTAAAAAATAATAGTAAGAAGAAAACGTGGTATGTATCCATACACATAATGCTGTAATCAATATTCTAAAAGTCGCTAGTCGTTAGTCGGACGGTGGAGGGGGGACTAGAGCCTAGGCGGCTAGGCGGGGCCTAGGCGGATTAGAAACATAGTACTTATTTTTATTATTTTTATATTATATCATAAGTTAGGAACTATATTAACATATATTATTCATAATTCTATTATCAAATTCATAATAAAAAAATAGAATATGATAATTAATAGTTAAATTCAATAAATTTCATAGTATACAATAATTTTTTCTAACTTTCAACATAATATCAATATTGTATAGAATTCAATATTTGTAATCTAATCTAGCACTAAATTCTTCTAGACATCCAAATCACGTATAGAAACGACCTAGTTATTGTATCCAATTCAATATTGTATAAAATTCAATATTTGTAATCTAATCTAGCACTAAATTCTTCTAGACATCCAAATCACGTATAGAAACGACCTAGTTAACGTAAATATCGATTAAACACACCTAGAGACTAATTAAACTTTAATCTGACCAACAATTAGGATGTCGCTAACTGCCTAGTCGGATTTAACATTAGTCGGGTCGGTGAGGTGCCGCCTAGCGCCTAGGCGGGGATTAGGTGGACCTAGGCGGAGACTTTTAGAACACTGGCTGTAATATATCACTCGATGCATTGTCTTTTTTTTTTCTTCTTTTTCTTCTTTCTTTTTTTCCTTTTTTTTTTTTCACTTGACTAATTAGATGGACTTGAAAGATTAGTTATGGAACAAATTCCATGAAAATAGATACAAATAAAATCACTCATTATATGAAAAGTCTAATTGTTTCAATCATATAGTTTCAAGATCTTCAATTATTTCCTTATATAATTAATTAACATTTCACTTGTTACTCTGTATTAAGGAACCACCCAATCTTTTAATGACACCTTTTTAATGCCAATTATATTTGTCTTTAGTGATTATTTATTTATTTTTTCCCCCAAAAAGTTATCATTATTATTAATGAATTAAATTCAACTGAGAGATGAATTAAAAAATTAATTAAAAAAAATGAGAAATTAACGTGGAGAAAGCATTATCATATACGATAAAATAAATTATAATTATACATAAATTACATTATTTTTATTCTTTTAAGGAAAATCTATTTTTGATAGGATGTTACCCATCTTTTTTTTACTTTTACTTTTTCTAATTAAATTTAATACTATTTTTTTTCGAATGAATTCTTGTCATACTATAATTTTAAAATAAAAAATTATATTATTATTTTAAGTTAAAAAATACGTCGAAATTCAACCGAAAAACTACTACTAACTTAAAAAAGAATACTTTAAAATTTTATTTTAAAACTCATACTAAGTTTCAGTAAAAACGCGTGCCGAAAAAGTCAATAAAATGAAGTGACTAAGTATAATAGGATGAAGGTAGTATATACGGAGTCTATATATACATAGGAGACACCTAGGTTGAAGATCTCAACTCGAATTAGGAGGTAACTCAAATCTAACCGCAGTCAACTGCTGCTCTTCTGCCCTTCAAACCCCACACAAATATCTCTCCCTTGCCCTTTCTTTCGCAACCCCTTTTCTTTCGGTGATTCGATTCGGTCCAATGGCATCTGAGGTGGCGGCTGCAGCACCAGAAGTTCCGGCGGAGGCGCCGCCCGCGGCCGAGAAGCAGCCGCACAAGCTCGAGAGGAAGTGGACGTTTTGGTTCGACAACCAGTCCAAGCCGAAGCAGGGCGGCGCCGGCTGGGGTTCGTCTCTTCGCAAGGGATATACCTTCGATACCGTTGAAGAATTCTGGTGGTATGTGAGAATTAGGAGCTCCTACGATCCGATTTGTTGAAGGAGTTTGTTGCTTTGATTGGTGGTGTGGTTATATTCTCCGATTTATTAAAAAAATCGTTGCTTAATTGATTATTTTGGTTTTTGCTGTTTGCTAGCTGCGAATGTTGCTGGTTTTTGTGGGGAAGGGTTTGCTGTGTTTAACCTAGATTCTTGAGGTTACTTTGGGATTGAATGCTGCATTGTACATTGTGCTAGCTTGTTTGTACATTTTTTTTGGGTCTGATTATGTGTTTATTTTCTAACTATTTGTTGAAAGTTGATTGATTTGAATATGGATTTGATTGGGACTGCGATTCTTGCGTTTTTCTTAGAGTTGCTAGCATTGGCTCCCTTCAATGAACTCAAATTTGAATGTTTTAGTTGCTGTTAAGAAGCATACGACAAGATTTAGCATTTAAGGGTGGAGAGTTTGTTGTGTTTTTAGTCTTTAGTGAGATCTCCTTGTGATGGTTATTAAGTATGATTTAGTACCTAATTTTTAGTCTTTCTTGTTGCTTGATAGTAAAATCATAGACACATCAAACTATTCAAATGGCTTCTGCACCAATGCTGAATTGCTCCGATCCTTGATTCAAGTCCATCAAATTAGAATTTGTTAACCTACACAATATTTTAACATCACAATGTTCACATATATTTTAACATCACAATGATTCAAGTCCATTGGTGTATCTCACTGCTGTATATTGCGCACTCCGTTCTTCTGCCTTAAAAAAGCCTGCACATTTATGTATTCTGTTAAAATTTAGGCAAAGTGGCCACATGAGCTACCTATGCCAATAATCAGTCTTAAGGTATTGAATGGATGTGTGGTATGGTAATGAACGGCTGTGTATTTGGATGGTGGCCGTTGGGGGGAGGGGGGTATTCACTTGTCATTTGCAAAAGGATGGTTCATCTAGTTATTCCTCAAAGTAATATGGTGATTTCTATGCAGTTTATATGACCAGATATTCAGACCCAGCAAGTTCCCCGCAAATGCCGATTTTCACTTATTCAGAGCTGGAGTGGAGCCCAAGTGGGAAGACCCCGAGTGTGCTAATGGGGGCAAATGGACTGTAACTAGCAGCAAAAAGAGTGATCTTGACAGCATGTGGCTTGAAACTGTAAGAAATCCTGGCCCTTTACTTCTGGTTACTGCTTCTGTTAAAATTATACCTAACAAGATGAGATGAACTGAGAGATTGATGGTCAGAAAGTCTGAAGATCAAATTCGGCTTGATATGCGAAGATAGTGAATGTGCCATGTTGAAAAAAAGTACTCCTTGATAACTTCCTTAGTACTATAGTATGGTCTCGTAACTTCCAAACATTAATGTTTTCCTCGTGTGTGTATTGATAAAAATGAACAACTTCAATACTTTCTTAAAACATTACTTGTAGAGGCCTTCTATCCTGACTGGATTAGATGAACTGAAAAGTCTTTCGTGGAGGTTCCAATTCGACGTTTCTTTAACTTCTGCGGTTTCTTCGTTTCAGTTAATGGCTCTAATTGGAGAGCAGTTTGACGATGCTGAGGAGATATGTGGGGTGGTTGCCAGTGTGCGCCAAAAGCAAGATAAACTCTCCTTATGGACCAAGACTGCAGCCAATGAAGCAGCTCAGGTATATTTCCCTTGGTTAAACTTGTCGATGTTTTTATTCATGTGTTTGTTGAAGACAATAAAGTTGATAGTAATAAATTCTCCTACTTTGCCATGTAGATGGGAATCGGAAGGAAGTGGAAGGAGATCATCGATGTCACTGATAAGATCTCCTACGGCTTTCATGTATGTTTTTATCACTCTTCCTACGTACACTGCACTTTAACACCTCCCTTTTTCTTCAACGTAATCTTTCTTTGGTTTACTACAGGATGATTCGAGAAGAGAAAGTAGAGCTCCAAGAAGTCGATATCAAGTGTGAAGCAAGAGCCTTATTTGTAATGCGTTGTTGAGCATGCAATGCAATTTTCTTCTCTTCTCTTCCTAGTGAGTTACTGGTGCTTTGACTACAAGTTATTTTGTTATATTCCGAATTGATATATGTAAAACATCAATGTTTTGACATTACTAAATCACCTGGGATTACAGCATTTCTTCATGTTTTGATACTAATAAGCTTTGAACATTACCAGAATGTATCAAGATTTGATTTTTATCAGCTCATTCATCAGTAAGTACAGTAAACGACTTATCGAATACGAAGATCGAAAGAAATAGAGAGTATTCAAGATTGTATCTGGGAATTATGAATACACACTAACACATCTGTATAAAATAGCATTGAATTAATGGTAGATGGCAAGAAACATTCTTTTGATCAAGCAAGAAATCCAAGCCATTCTCCATTTTTCTTGGCTAGACGAATCAGCCCCTGCCTTTGCTTGTTGTCTGCTCCTATCGATTTGCAGAATTCAGTTATCACCTGAAATAAAAGAAACCAGATATAATCTTTAATTTTCTTGAAATTTAAAAAAAAAAAAAGAAAAGAAAAAGAAAAAGAAAGGAAAACTGGGAATTTTTTGTTATACCTGTGAGTGAAGAGCAATGGCTTTGCCGCGAAGCTGGTTGAACCGCTTCTTTCCGATGATGTTTCTGGTGACGACCACGGCCGGAGCGAAGATGCCACTCTGATTTTTGTTCCCCATCATGGGCCGCGGCCGCACAGCCACCCTCAGCTGCGACGGCGCCGCCGCCTTCGCCAGCAGCATGGCGTGGTCGTCGCCGGCGACGGAGGTGCCCCAGCTCCCGAGGAACGGAGAAGCAGAAACTGAGGTGGCTGCCATTGATGAGCGATGAGGTGTTTGTTACAGTGAGAGTAGTGGCGGAGGAGAAGCAAATCTTGAGTTTTTTCTTCTTTGCTGTGGAATCTGGGATTTGTGTTGGAGATTTTTCGTTTCTTTTTTTTTTTAATGATTTCGATTTATAAATATTTGAGGATTTTCGTGTGAACGGAGGGAGTTTGGTTTGGCTTCGGAAATTTCTGAGGTGAGGAGGCGAGATGAGAGCCACAGAAAACTGGTGGGCTTTAGATTTTCTTTTTTTCTTTTTAATTTAATTTTCTTGAATTTTTATTTTTTTGAGTTGAATAGTGAATAGTAAGGATTTTTCTATACGGTTCCTATGCAACTGGAGATCTTTGTCTTCGACTGTACTGGCTGTTTCCTTCCGGTGGGTCCCACCCATGTCTGTATTGACACGTGTGATTTGAACGATTATTTTGACCGTCAAATATATTAACGAGGTAAGAAAATCCTAAAAGAAAAACCATTTATTTTCAAGAATTTCCCATTAATCTTTATAATCATCGGTTAATTTGTTATAAATACACAAGCTATACATGAATCACTATTTTCCATATACTAAATAAAAGTTTGGTAAAAATACATAATATTTTTATTGTTTTTAAATTTCCCATCAAAATTGAAAGGATCGGTATATGCCCTCGTCCTCCTCCGGCGTGTCAAGTGACGGGTCGCTCTCGATGTCATGGTGCGTCTCAGCTTTCTCGCCAGTGGTCATGACCGTCTACTATGGTCGTTGCAGGGATGACATTGCCACCTCAACAAAATTACCACTGATCAAGAAAAAAATACTCGAAAAACCAGAACTTCGAACTGGAAATTTGCGTGGTGAGCCAGCCAACGGGATATTAATTTGTCAAAAAATAAGTCACGTTAGCAATATCGAATGGCTAGAAATGTAATTTGGATAATTTCAAAACAATCGAAAGTTTATATATGTCTATCAAAATTTTATTTATTATAAGGAAGAACTCAGAATTCATGTATAGTTTGTGTATTTATAACAAATTAATCTTATAATCATAGATTCAGTGGCCGGAAAACTAATCAAAGGTTATTTTTGTTAAAATAAAAATAAGAAACGTTTGAAACTTCTTTTCCTTTTCTTTTTTGGTGTTCAAACATTAGGAATTAAATTCTAATTTGTCCTAATATTTTTCTTGGCATTGTGCTTTCCATGGAAATCTCAATGGCTGACTTTTGACTTAATAGTACATTCTTTTAGCCGAAATTCTTAATTTTGTGGAACGAAAGAATTGTCAATCTTCACTAGCAAGATTCGATTTTTTTTGCCCCCAAAGAAATATAAGAAATTTCAAGATAGCTGGGAAAGAAAATCAATTGTGAGGCGTCAAAAATCTGAACTTTAATTGATTCATACGTAATAATTTAGATATCGTCGGCACAACAACGCCACTAATTTGCAACAAAATAAAAAAAAAAAAAAAAGTAGCAAAGAGAGCTCATTCCAGTTTCATATATCTGGTAGCTGGAGAAAATTTAGGCAATTTTAGCCATTTCCTACGAAAGCGGCCGAAGCCATGAATCTTGATTCTTGAACGAACTCGTTTCATATTATTAGCCAATTCATACTTCTTTTCAAGAATCTTCTTCTTTGAAACCCTCATCCATTTCCCTACATTCGTACATCCTGCATCAACAATGTTCCTCATCTTCATCAAATAATAAAAAGAAAATGCTACAAGAACTACGTAAACACATACTAAAATCTTGATAAATTTAGCTTCTTATTCTGCATTGTTTTAGTACCCGGTGTATTTCGCCTCTTCTTCTTTATCTCTTGCTTTTCTTCTTCAGTTTCTTCACCATGCAGAGGCTGTGGCAAGAAACAGAATCATGAGACTAATAACAAAATTTAATTTACAGGTGTTTGGAGTTGTATAAAAATGGAGTCTTTAGTTACCTGAACTAGCTTGTCGAGGCGCTGTCTCATTCGTCTTTGCACGAAGCCTCGAGTACTCTGATCAAGCTCAGTTTAATTACCTTTGAAAATGTTTTGAAAAAATTATAGATTTTCAAGATTTTTTTACCTTGACATGGTACTTCACAAATGTGTAAAAGTTCAGTAAGTTCCACACCGTCTTCTCCAGCTTCTTTCCTCGTACATGGCGCGATTTTATGTCTGAAAATGTAGCCATTGATTAAGTTTTTTTACTATTTCATAGTAAGATTAAGTTGATATTTTTACCAAAAGAGAGGAATCCTCCGTTCGTGCTGAGATCTTCGATAGGCTCTCCTCTTAACTCTGGAGGTGGAATAGGAGACCATATGCAATGAGGGGCCTTTTTGAATGCTTCTGAGCTTCCTACATCCATGAGTTCCTGAAGAAATTTTCGTCTTTCGCCAAGTTAAATTCGCATAAAAAATTGAAAACTCATACTCATTTTCTTGATTTATGTTGAAGAAGTACCTGAAAGAAGGCAGTGGCGATGATCACATCTTCTTTTTCCTTGAATCGCATTGGAAATATTGCAGCGATCTTCGCTGGCTGTGAGGAAGCTGATATATTTATGATTTTTCATTCTGAAGAGGCTAATGATCAACTTTTCTTGAAATGAAAAAACTTGCCTCTTTTATGACAAAGAAGGGCTCTCTTGGATGATATATGAGCTTGATTGGCTTGTAAATCCCATGACCGATTTCTTGAGAGTCGACGTTCTTTAGAATTTCCTTCAGCTGAGAGCTCACTACCACTGCTTGAACTGAGGCTATGTCTGAAATCATCTTTTTTGAGTCTGAAAATTATATGCATAAATGAAACGACTTTAGAGTTTAGGCTAATGTGGAAGTTTATGAAAGAACAGATGCATCAAGAATTAGTTAATTTTCACCAACTTTTGCTCTGTGGAATTCTTGAAATGTCGAGCTTTAGAGTCAGATGATAGCCTTCGTGGGGAGGGACGAGCGCCTCCATGACCTCGGGTAGAATCCCATTAACCATCTCTATAGTGTGTTGAGGAAGTTGAGATGAGATTGGGATTCCTTGAGATAGAAGAGGCGTCGACACTGATAAATAGGTGAAATCCGGATCTGAAACTGAATGCTGCTCAAGAAATCCAATCCAAAAGTTTTAAAAAGAAAATTATGTTCCAATGTTCGAATGTAGTAGAAACTTGAGTTATTATACCTTAACATGGTAGTGTACGGAGCCA
Source organism: Mentha longifolia (assembly GCA_001642375.2). Taxonomy (NCBI): domain Eukaryota; kingdom Viridiplantae; phylum Streptophyta; class Magnoliopsida; order Lamiales; family Lamiaceae; genus Mentha; species Mentha longifolia. The sequence goes on along the minus strand of CM038110.1, from coordinate 1,943,830 downwards.
AATTCGTGCAGGTGGTGATCTACCTCAAGAGGTTTCTCAGCTCTGTGATCAAGAACAGATTATGTTAATATTTTTTTTGCCATTGTACTAAAGTTTAGTCTGTATAAAAGTATGCCTTCTCCCTTCTTAGTTTACTTTGCATACTATTAAAACTTTGATACTTTACTTTGAAATTTTGAAATGGACTAGTTTTCCCTTTCCTTTTTGCACATTTAGTGAGTGTTTTGTTGAAAATTATTTTGTTCTCTCAAATCAAAAATAGTGGTCTACTAGGAACACACATTTCATTGTCTGCCTAAATAGATGGTGCCTTTCATTTCATGATTTTTCCAACTATACTTTTATTAAGGCACTAAAAAAATATTTAAAAAAATAAAGGAAAAACAGAAAAATGGGCTAGTAAGGATTTTGATGATACCTGTGTATTCTGAGAAGGATTTCCTTCAATGCTGGTGAAGCCCTTTCAAAGAACACCATTTTCTTGTTCTTTGTTCTTTCAGAGAGAGTGAGAATGTGTGATGTTTTGAGTAGGGGGGAAAATGGCAACTCTTTTTTGTTTGGTGAGAAAGGAAAAATAATTTGTTGAGTAGAATGCAAGTAGTGTGGTGAGTAATTATTTTTGGAAACCTTTGAAGCAATATCATATGTTACCTAACACACTACCACTATTTACACACATACACACACTTGGAATTTAGAGTGTGGTAAAAGATAGTGATAAAAGAATTGTTAGGTCATTGCAACTAAAGTCATGGATGTTAATTATTTGGCTGCAAAATACACAAATTTAGCCCGATAAATTCGTTTTTCTGACAATTTTTATCTGAACTTCACATTTAATGTAAAGATTTAGTCATTTAATGAATTCTGACACTGAAAATTAGCTAGCGACGAAGGTACATAGCAAAAAAAGATACTTAAAATTTTTATGTGTACTTACTCTATTGAGAACGACATCGAGTGCCAGCTAGATTTTACAGTGCCGAAATGCATTAAATAATTAAAATTGTAAAGTTAAAATTGTCATTTCCGTACTAAATTTGTTACGAGATGAATTTGTATGTTTTGCTAATATTTGGATTTTGGTATAAATGTGGATTTGATAGTAAGAAAACACATTAAAAACAAAAGTAGTATAATTAATATGTGTCTATTTCGGAAATTAATGTGGAATCCTCTTTTCATTTGAAGATAAAACCTTAGGATTAGGAAACTAGAAGGAACATTCATATTCAATCGACAACGAAATTAACTAAGTAAGAACCTCGATGGCGGTAAAATCTCAGCCGTTGAATCCTCCGCCCAAATCTAGCAAGTTACCGACCTGCATCAACGCTGGATAATTTAGAGATGAAGACGTGAATATGGCAATTTCCTCGCGAGTAATTCAATGATGATGTAATTATTCTTAAATTTCACCTTTGTATACAAAGTAAACACACACACACACACACACCATTCTCTCTCTCTCTCTCATCAAATCTTTCAATTTGAGGGTTTTCAGCTCTCTCTCTCTCTCTTCGAGATTGCTGGCTGTAGCAATTTGAGGATTTGATTATCGGAAGGGAAATTCCGATTCGTTGAAGGAGCAATCTACGGTAAACTTGCTAGCTGCTATTGATGATTTTTCCTGATTCAGAATCTACTCTTTCTTCGCGAGGATCCATTTCAAAGCACTTCTATTTTTGGGAATTTTGATTTTTCGAATCCGATTGCTGCGCTGGTCAATCCCCGAGTTGACTTTTCTGAGTTCGGGAGGAAATCGGGTTGAAATTCCTCAGGATTTAGTTGTTTTCTAAAGACTGGGGATTCGATTGTTTGGGGATTATGGATTTGAGGTTTTGACGAGTTGGGATTTATAGTGGAAATGGTGGATGACGGTGAAATGTTCCGGTTTTTCTCGGCATCGATGGCTTTAGATTGAAATTTAGGAGGTTTTTGAGCTTGTTGATTTGTTGATGGATATGAATAGTAATGGATTGAAGATAGAGGTGAACAGTCGCGTTCTGAGCAGCTTGGAATCTCCGAAAGTAGTTATGATTGAGGAGAGTGATGAGTCGAAAGCGCTACTGCCTTCGAACAATGGTGGATTGTCGAAGAAGTCGGATAAACCTAAGAGGAAAGTTCACTGGATGGATAAGGATGGTGATAAGCTTGCAGAAATCTTGGAGTTTCAACCTAGGTATGATTTTATTCAAGTTATGATGCTTTTATTGTTTTAGTTCTTTAGCTTTCCCATTTGTGCAGATCAATCTATGATGATGAGTTAAGGAACTGAAATCATGTTTTGCATAACTTTAGAATGTTGATAACTGTTTCTAGGAAGAGTGTATGCAACACATTTTTGGTAGTGCTTAGTTTGTTTTGTGGAGAATTCGAGTAGCTTTGCTTTGCTCTTCGATTCGTGCTGTTATGATTGTGCTCGTAATCTGTAATTTGTTGTACTGTTTAGCTTCATTCATCTTTCAAGCTTAACTATATGCAAGCCAATGGGTAGATTAAGAAAGAAAGAAGAAAAAGTGTACATTAGCAGTAAGTTCACCTACTAAGCTACGGATGGATATCATAATTGCTCGTCGTTTGATTATCAGCTGCAAGTTGATAGCTGTTGCCTTTGTTGTGCTTCTGATGATGCTGTGGTTAAGCAAAAGTTACAGATGATAACAGAGTTTGCTACTATGTTTGATTTGTCCTACTGAAAATGTCTGCAATTTATGTGAGTTCATACATCATGCATAAGTATGTTCCCATTGTGTTCAAACATTTAGAGTCCCCATATCCGAACTCGAGCTTCTAACATAACCTTCATTTTCACCACATGCATAGTATCGGTTTGGCAATCTCGGTGCTGTTGGAAGTATGGATGTTATTATCATAGAATTCATATGTTCCGTTATCCTTTACAAGAAGATTTATTGATTATATGCATTCCTGCTGAAAGGCTAGCTGTGCTTTATCTATCGAACTCCAAAATGTATATTACATCTCCTTTTATCGTCTTCGCATCCTATAACGTTCCATTCTCTTTCCTTGCAGTGACGCGAGCGACTCTGAAGAGGATGATTCAGATTCGTGCATCTGTAGAATAATGTAAAACCGGATTCATTAGATCGTCTACCAGTAACTTTCTTCCGATGGAGCACTGATCTGCAGAATTGCCTTTCTCTGTATTTAGTCTTATAACTGAAACAGAATCTTGATCGAGGACACTCTTACTGAAGTATACGAGTAACAAAAGGAAGAGACGGAGGAGTTTAAGGGTTTCAAGAGCCTCATGACTATCGATATGTCATCTGAGTTTTTCTCTTTTCACTGGTTAGTATATAAAGATGAGCATAGTGTGTGCATTATATTCGAAGAACATGTGATTGTTTGTGATTGTTATATAGCAAAGTTTAGAAGCTTCCATTTGCTTCAAGTTTCCCACTTGTGTACAAATGTCATTGAGCAATTTATATCTGTATTTTCCTCATGATCAAGATTTTAAATTTTCTTATGTTTGCCTTTCTTTTTATAGCAGTTTTGCCCCCATCACATTTATAGGATCTTGAGTTGCACATGCAGAATCTTGGTGAAGAATTAATTGATATAAATCCACAAAACAATCAACCATCTGTTTCACTGTCATTTTTTACATGAATGAGAACAGGAAATGAAACTTGGGTGCCACTAAAAATGGAGTAAAATAATCTAAATAATAGAGGCACTAATTATTTGAAAATCCTCAAAATGACTCCAAAAATAGTTGCAGAAGAGAAAATTTCCCAATCAATAAGCAGAAGGTACACCCTTGTAAGGATCACCAAAAGCCGCGACATTCCCAGGTCGACTGAACACAATCTGGTAAGAATCGAGCAAGTTTCAAAGTTTGAGAAAAACTGATGCAAGATGCAGAAAAACTCCAAACGTTCAGCTGCTATAGATATACATACCTGATAGTTTCCAAGAGTGCAAGTCTTGAATCCTGCAGCACAATAGTCAAAGTAATACTCCCACGTCCTAATGAACTTTTCGTCGAATCCCAGATCCTTTATTTCACTGCAAACAGCAGGACCATAAAAAAGAAGGAAAAAAAAAAGTCTAGAATTAGGCCAACTTCATTACTTGAGATATGATCATACATTTTTCTTGATTCTTACCTTTGGTTTTTGAGAAAATTTTCACGCCAACATCTGAGTGTCTGGTAATAATGGACTCCGATGTCTTCAAGGTGCTCCACACTACATAAACGAGACGTACATGTAGCTACTCTTCTTGTATAATTAGCCTTTATAACATAATGAGGAATAAGTGCAGATTGTATATCTTTACCAGAATCTTGAGGCAGTAGCCATGGCTGATGTTACTCTGCTTAGTGAAGGAAGGCATCCTCCAGGAAATATATACTCTTTGATAAAATCCGAACTATGCCTATATTCATCGTATCTCTCATCTGGTATAGATATGAACTGAGAAAAACAAAAACTCATTAAGTCCAGTTTTAATAACTTGAATGCATACTTGTAGTGATGTAGATTCTGAGATAAATCGAGTAACCTGAAGAACGAGAAGTCCGTCTTCTGCTAACACAGATTCACAGCACCTAAAGAACTCTTCCATAAACTCATGGCCAACAGCTTCCAACATCTCACTGCACTTAACCAAAATTTCAGTTAAAATTCAAGTCCATAATGAAAAAAAGGAAAAAGAAACTCACCATGAAATTATTCTGTCATATTTTTCCTTATTCGGCAACTGTCTGTAGTCACACAGAAGAAATTTTACGCGATCCTGAAGCAATATTCACACAATATATTGTCAAAGAATCTAAAATAAGCACACAATGAAACTGTAAATTTGTAAATAAATAAACTGTTTAAGATATAGAGATATTCATACCTGAAGGCCAGCTTCCTTTACTTTGAGTTCTGCATATTTAAGCTGCTCTTCTGATAAGGTGATTCCGGTGTATCTGCAGTTCGTTCTTCTAACGACTTCGATTGCTAAAGTTCCCCAACCACTTCCAATCTCTAAAATGTGACGATCCTTTTTGATTTTTGCCTATGTTTGATGAAAAAATCAGATTTAGTTTTTCTTCTCTTTTCTTTTCCTTTTCAAGATTGAAATCTTGAAAAAATCTCACCTTTTCGATTAGCAGAGAAACTTTCCTGAGCTGAGCAACCTTTAGGTCTTCACCTTCAGACTTTCAAGATAATCAAAAGGGTCAGAAATAATACAAAATTGCAGCTTTTTTTCTATTAAAAAAAAGAGAGAGATGAATTGAGCTTTTAACCTTAAATATTGCACAAGAATATGTCATGGTTTCATCCAAGAAGAGAGAGAAGAGTTCATTGCTCTGAAAAAAACACAACATAACACACATTCATGATCAATTTACAGTAAAATAATTACAGTTATAATCAAGATACAGATAAACAGTAGGAACTTACTAAGTCATAATGCCTTGAGATGTTTCGACGAGCCTGAGTTACTGTGTTCTGTCTCGAGACGTGATGGAAGAAGTATTTTGCAGAAGATACTGCAGAAGTCAAGAGCAGTGGTGTCCACCATCCTCTTGAATACAAGGCAAGTTTATAAAGTTCTTGAAAAAATGTTGAATGAATTATAAACACAGAGAATTTGTTGAGTTATTACCTTTTGTTATTCAGTTTTTCAGTAGAAGTACTTAAATCTCTACAGGCAATAAATAACTGCAAAATGGAAACATAAGTTCATAACTTCAAATTTTGTAAATTCTTCAATAAAGTGAGAAAAAAAATCAAAACCTTGTGATCTGTGTTACTCACCATGAAAAGATTGAGCAGACCTTCGTTCTTATCAACGAACGAAAAGTCCCCATTGATGTAGGCGTCGGCTAGGCCTAAATCTGCTTCTGTTGCAACCTGCCATGAGTATATATATATATATATATCAGTGGAAAAAAGAAGTAACAAATCACCAAAATATTAGTGTGAAAATGTTAATAGATAATAATCATAATATACATTACCTTCCAATAAAACTGAGGATTATGAATTCTCAAAACAACTTTTAAGTAGCTTCCCTTCCTGCTGCCTTCAAAGGTGAACATTGTGCCTCCATTTTCCAGCAAACTGTCGAAGCACGAGTTATAAACGTCGCGTTTTACTATGTTCTCATGCTTATAAAGCAAAAAAAAAGAAAGAAAAAAAAAATCTTTCAGACAAGAAAACAGTACTAAATCTGCAACTTACATCAGACAGCCAGAAGTGATGAAACGTTCAAGAAACCTAGTTACGAGAAAACGTGCCCCCGTCTCAAGCCAGGACGGAACCATAAACTTGGGGTTGTTTCGGAGCATACAGTTTTTTTTTAGCAAGCCATTTGCAGCAAGTATTCCTGCCTGTTTGCAAGAATTAAAGATCAAGTCATCATCATTTCAAGATGTGAAGTCGAAGAACGAGTTTTCTTTAGTTGTAAGCATACCTTTAGTCCATCTTCATGGAAGCCATAGCCTTGATAAGCTCCACAGAACCATATCCTTCTCTTTCCTTGGATGAAACTGAGCTGAGACGAGGCTTTTGATGCAGCAACTGATGGGATAGGGTGGCCAGTCTTCCACTGCAGAAGAGTGTGTTGAGGTGTAGAAGGAGGGTTAAGTGTCACTAGAAAAGGAAGCCCCTTCTCCTCGATATTCTGCACGAAAACACAAGAAAACAACGCGATTTCCACATCAGCGCGAAAAAAAAAGGGAGAAGCTTGTGATCACAGGAAGAACTTTCATTACCTGTAGAATGTTGAGCCAGTATGTTACACAGACTTTGTCATTGATGGATCCAAGAAAATTCCACGCGCTCCACGCCCCTCGGTTTTTTGGCATCAAGCCTTTGTCGCGGTGAAGGTAAATATCACTGCCATCAAGAGAGAAAGAGAGAGATTAGTTCCAATGGAAGTATGATAGAAACATCAACTTTGTAGGAGATGAAGAAGAGGAGAGCACCTATAGGCATACTGAAAAGCCCCAAGAATCCTTAGCTCATCAAACGTCGCCTCGTCTCCTAACATCTTCAAAGAATCCGGAGCATGAGAAGCAAGTATGCAGCCATCATACTCTTCCTCCGAGCCATCCTTGCACCTTACAACGCAACCTGAAACTCTCAAACGAAGCTCGTATCATAATTTTCTTGATCTTGAAGTGAAGAAAAGAAGACTAATTAGTACTCACTCTCCTCATTTCCTGAAACAGAACATACTTCAGCGTTCGTTCTTATTCGACACCCTCTACTTTCCAGCACTTTCACTACCTGAAAAACAACAACTTTCTCTCAGAAACTAACTACATTCCATGATGAATACTAAAATTAAAAAAATATACTTATATGTTGATCACTACCTTATTCACATAGTTCTGCGAACGCCACCTCACAGTAAGCCACTGAGGACGACCAAAGAGCTGCGATAAAACACCATTAGCTAACGCGGAACGAAGCACGAAGGATTTAGCAAGAAACTACCTGCAAAAGGTGGTGGTTTCGACAGAATGAAAGTATGGAATATGCAGAGAAGCTCATCACTCCTTCTGAAGAGCAAGACCAGATTGAGCCACAGATTGGAATCTAATCGAACAATCGAAAATCAGCAAACTTTTTTCCATCAAAACCAAACTCAAAAAAATAAAAATGACAAAAATATTCAAATCTCTCACAAGATAAGCCTTCTGAAAGAGCTCTGAGTAGCCTCGTGATTGCACGAAGCTCCCAAGTGTCTGATTCCTATCGATGTCTTCATTACTTTCAAGCTCTTCAAGGTAACTACAAAAATTCGTAATATGAGCAAAAACACTAGTGTTTTCAACTTTTTTTCAATAAAAATGTGAGGTTATTTAGTTTTTTAAGCTTAGTTACTTGAGCACATCAGTCTTGAACTTGATGATTTCTCTGATCATATTCCAAAAGTAAGGATTCAAAGCATTCTTCTTCTGCGCGAACAAGCCGGAGAAGCCTCCTCGACTCCCCCATTCGCAGCCTCCCCCTTTGTCTAAGCTCACTGAAAACGACATGTCCGAAAGCTCCATGTCCACTCCAAGATTCTCAAAAAACTCCATCATGTTTGGATAAGTTACCTGTGAAATATCTCACCATTAACTTAGGTGTTCTTGATTTCACATGCTTCATGAAAATGGTGTTGATCATGAGCTATCATTCTTGAAAAAAATGTTACAAAGTTTTTAAGTTGATAACTCATGTTTAAGGATTCATGGACTTATGCTATATTGTGTATGAGATTATAGCATGGTACATCATCTTCAAAAGCAACACATTTTCTAAATATAGGAATAATTAGTTTAATATAAGTGAACTAATTCCTTTTTAATTTTCTTCTGAAGGGGTTATACAAAGATGAGCCTAATATGAAAATAATATGTGCTTAATTTGATTTGATATCAAAACCAAATTAAAACACTAGCATTAATATTGATTCAATAAAATACTCCCTCGGTCCCGTTTCATTTGGCTGTCTATTCAATGTATATGTGATGTACTCCCTCTGTCCGCCACCTATGAGCTTAGAATCTTTCGGCGCACATTTTAGTATGCCAAAAAATGAGTGCTAAGATAAAGTTTAAGTCTCACTTGATATATTATATTATTCTACTTGTAAGTTGTATATATCAAGTGAGACATAAATTTTATCTTAACATTTATTTTCTGGCACATTGAAGTGCGTGCCGAAAGATTATAAACGCATAGATAGTGGACGGAAGGAGTGTAAAATAATGAGATGTGCTTAAAACGGGATGGAGGGAGTATTATGACTGAGAGGGTGGGCCCATGGATCTGTGGTCCAATATAATAAAATATCTAAGGTTAATAGATGGATGGACCATAGTGAAAAAGATAAATAATTTGAAAAGGACAAGGCCCAATAGCCCACATATGGGCCCATCTATAAAAGAAAAGTACAATAAAACAGCCTCTTACAAATGTACATGAAAACGACAGCAAACCCCTCTCATTAGTAAAATAACATTAATGCATAATTAAATAGTATAATCTTTTCATTTAGAAGTAACAATTTAAATATGCCACGCCTACTTTTAAGTTTTTAATTAAAATAATAATTAGCTAGAATAATGTTGTTGTCTCCAATTGTTAAAATATTATATGGAAACTTCTAAAAAGGCCTAGACACACACGTGACACGAGTCACGTGCTAGTGAACTTTTTACTAACTAATTAGTTCTTAATCACTCTCAAAATTTAGTAAATAATTAAATAATTATTCATGCAAATACATTCAAGCTTGTTGTCACTACTCACAACTCACAAGTACTAGTACACAATTAGAACAACCTTTTTTTTTTTAATTTGAATATTAATCATACTAAATTGTAATTACTAATTCTACATATATATAGGAAGTTCATAACATTTTATTGCGTAAATATTATTTAATCTGATATTTGGCAACTTTTATAGACTTTTCACATTTAGTAAAAATGAAATTAATTAATTCTTTTTCTAGTATTTCACCATTTATAAAATTTACATTATATAGTGCCCATAATTTTGCCGATCGATATTATCATATTTAGAAAATATTTACATACTTCACTCCAAATTACGATTATATACTCAAAAACACATGACCCAAAACTATTCAAAGAAAAGGATAGAAATACAAAAACGAGACAACACTTCAAAATTTGGAAAGAAAATAAAAGAATAAAGAAAGAAAATATGAAAAATTAATTACTTACTCGATTAAAAACCATAAATCCAAGATCCAGAGAAATGCCATCAACGGTAACGGTCTTGGCATGGCCGCCTAAGTAATCCTCCTTCTCATAGAGCACCACCTCCGCGCCGCCCTCCGCCGCCACATACGCCGCCACCAGCCCACTTACGCCGCCTCCCACCACCGCCACCCTCATCTTCTTCGACGTTGTCGGTGTTTAATTACTAATCCCTCGAATTAAAAGTCAAGCTGCATTAGAGTTTTTAATCTTGTTATATATGCTGCACGTTGACCTCCAATGAGAGATGCAGATTGCACTCTATAGAGAGAGAGAGAGAGAGAGAGAAGGAAGGAAGGAATGTGAAAGAAATGGTAGTTGGAGGGAATTTCGTTATCACAATGCCATTCTTAAAGATAAGGTTCTTACAGTCTGAATCTTCTCAATATATATATATACATGTATATACATGTAATATTATATATATGTATATATGTGGAATTTATGTAAGTGCCCACAATTTTCTGTCCTATTAGCAAATTGTTGTTGGCTCATATTATATACTAGTACTATATTAGTAATCGGAGTAAAATTTATGTTAGAAGATGATATATTGAGCTCAAATATATATGGTATTTTTAGTATGACACAAACACATACACATACGAGATGATTCGAATGCACGACCTAATAATTGAAATGAAGCGTCTTACCAACTAATTAAATTACGCACGTAAAAAAATTATGCTTTTTTTACCACATATAATAAGTGTTACTTCATCTTATTAACTGGGTGTGTTATACTCTTTCTGTTATGTTTATGTTTCGGATATATATATTCATTCTGAGTCTATTAAATTAATAGTATGAGATATAAACAGACGAGAATGAGGGAGTATATAATAATTTCACATTACCAAGCATATAATTTCATGCACATTATATACTTAAAGAAGGATTCTGCTTCTGAGACTAAATATTATAGGAAATCTGATATTAATTCAAATAATATAATTAAAGGGGAATGATCTAGAGCTGAATTTTGTGAACGGAAAAAGAAAAATATTTCAAGAGCATAAAAAGGAATGGCAAAAGAAGAGGCCACGAATTGTTTTCTGGCAGTATGCTGAAAAGTCTAGATTAAGTTAATTAATTCTAACTTCTAATTAAGAAATTGGAATAATCAATTACCATATTTGTCGGATTCATACTAATAAAATTGTATTTTTTTGGAATACTTATGTAACTGTTAAGATTCTTATTCAAACTTTTGAAATTTATTATTGTGACTTTTGTATGTTTCTCTGGTGGAGATGTGGAACTATATGCTTCACTAGAATCTAAACCAATACTATTTTTCTCGAGATTGATCAATGTAGCTTCATATCACATTGTAATAAAAAAAAAATTAAAAAAAATATATGACAAATGGGTCACCTCAAAGTCGAATTAGTGTTATGTCCAAAATATATTAACCTATAAATATTTTAGTCTGACAACCGGAACTGAAAATTGTCTGAGCCCTTATTGGCCAACGGGCAACCTCAAAATTTATTTTGTATCTAAAAATTAAAAATATATTTTTTGTTACAAAAATTTGATAATCATAGCTATTAGCCTATCAATACATACTAAAAAAAAATTAAAAATCTTGGTCAATGGGCTACCTCAAAGTTGAAATGGTGTTCCTGAACTGAAAATAGGCCAACGTGCCACCTCAAAAACTTCAACTTAGGCCGCCGTGCCACCTTAAACTCAAAATTGATTTTATATCAAATATATATATATATTTTGTTACACAAATTTTACAATCATAATTATCAATATTTACAAAAAGAATTTCAAAAACTTTATGACCAACGAGCCACCTCAAAATCCATTTTGTATCTATATACTCATATTTTTTTTGTTGTATAATTGAAAATTATGGTTATTGGTACATTATTAAAAGATTTTTTAAAAAAAATAGCCGACAGACCACCTCAAAATCGAAGTTGTGCTAGAGGTAAAATATTTTTTTTGGACTTAAAAACACTTTGGCCTTATCAACCGAGCTAAAAATGGCCCATGATGCTTGTGTTTGTATCTGCCAAGTTTTTTAAATAAATTTTTATACAATTTATTAGAGATATATACGTATACATAAACTCTATTCAAATTAGAATTTATAAGAGATTGGAAATCTTCATTTTAAGGTAAAGATATATTTTGTTTTTTATGTATATATTTACATAGATATGGAAATAAATAAGATAATAATGAATAATCGTATGTTTAGCAATTTAATATGTATTAATATATAGAATTTAGATAAATAGGGAACGAATGATGTAGGAGGCGCCACGTAGGTGCATGGATCGCTCTGATACTCTTAATATGCATTGAAACGTATAATATATATATATATATATATATATATATATATATATATATATTATACGTTTCAATGCATATTAAGAGTATCAGAGCGATCCATGCACCTACGTGGCGCCTCCTACATCATTCGTTCCCTATTTATCTAAATTCTAGTGTGAGAAGTGCGAATTATGCTTAAAACTATACAAAATCATGCTTAAAGCTATACAGAATCATGCTTATGATGCATTTTGTGCTTATAAGCATAAAATAAGCCATAAGCATAATTTTGTACCATAAGTATGATTCTGTATAGCTGTAAGCATGATTTTGTATAATTTTAAGCATAATTCGCACTTCTCACACTATGATGTATTTACATGTGAACCCTTCCCTATATATATATAGAGATAGTGGTTCATGTGGGAACCATTTAATTTGTGAGAACTAGGAACCAATCCAGTCCATTAATTTTAATAGATCTACGGTTCAGATTTGGTGATTTTAATAGTTATTTTCGGAAGTTAAAATGCTTATAGGGGTATTAGAGTAATCTTATTAAATATTTCTTAAACCGTGATTCCTCAATTCGTGGGATCATCTCATCGTTCTCTCTCTCTCTGCACGACATCCTCCATAATTTGAGATCTAAAATTGAGTCATTGTATCGATTCTTCTCATACCAGTCGAATTCTCTCACGCGGCCGCAATTCTTCTCCAAATTGTTTAATCAATATCGAAGGTTTTCCTTTAAGCACCTTGGGTTGAAGCAGAATGTATTAATTGATGTCGGCTTGATTTTTCTTGTAATTAAGAAATTAATTCAACATGGTGCTCCGAGGATCCATTTTCAATTAATCAACATATGTTTTTTTGTATTAGATAGCATTCCAGATTGTTCTCGCATCATATATAGCTCACACTACAAAAAATATATGCTTACTAGTGGCAACGGTTTTCGTCACTAGAAGTGTCAAAATCGTCACTGAAAGTACTCAGTGACGACTTTCGTGGTTGTCGCCGAGTTGCAGCTATATGTGCCGACACTATAGGTTATGGTGATGACGAGAAAATATCATCACAATACATGGGATTATAGTGACATGTAATCTTGTCACTACAGTCGTTATTTTTGTGACATAATTGTGTTGTCACTGTATTTTGTTATTTATTGTGACACATGATTATTGTCACTGAAGTTAATATTTTTAGCCACATTATTTTGTCATCACTAAATAACAGTGATTTAGCCACACTCTAAAGTCATCACAAAATATACACAATATAGTCACACGTTATTACTGTCACTAAAATATTCCTCGTATAGTCACGCGTGACTGTTGTTACTAAAATATTAAATTGTAGTGACAATAATATTGTCACTTATAATTTTATCACAATTAGATGACCATTTAGCAATAAAATATTATTTAAAAGTCGTCACAATTCTAATGCAATAACAATGATTAATTTGTCACTAATATTACAATATTATTTTTTTAAATATTAAATATTATACATATTAAATTGATATTTCGTCCTTTGTCCAATATACGAAAAAATAATAATGTGAATACAAATAATAGTAAATTAAATATTTAACACAATTCATTTAATAAATGAAATTTCTACAAAATATTCTAAAACTAGTTTTACTATATATTGAAATCTACTCTTAGCCACACTTTTATCGAGTCTCACTACTTTGATTGATGCTTTGAATGAGATTTGGTTGTTGAACTCTCAAAAGAGCTTCCACTTGACTTTGTAGGTTCACTTCGTGGCTGTTAACTTGAGCTTGTAAGGACTCAAAGCGAGATGCCAACTCTTCATTTTGTTTCTTCTCTTTTAGAAGGCGACTTGAGCTCCATATCCACGTAATCAACTAGATTTTTCTTCCCCAAATTTGTTTACAAATGCTTCATCTTGAGACATAGGATCTAGACCATCCTCAACCGGTTCACATTAAAGCTTAACAAGCCCATCCTGAAAAATAGAATTTGTATAAGTGTATATATTTTAAAACTTCAAAGAGTAACATGTGCATGCACTTGCATACGCTTCTTTCAATCCTTTTTTTTTCTCGTTGATATATTGGCTCAATCTCCAAGTGGTTGTACGAGTAGGCTCTTCTCCGTTTTCAAGTTCGCGCTAAAAATTCAAAGAATTAAAAAGATTAAAAGCATTTCATGAATCATCCATGCATTACTAAACCATACACAAAGTAAATAAAATATGATCATACTTATTATTGAGTATAAGAAAAAAATTGATCAATTTTATGTATCAATTAGTTTCTACAACCAATATTACCATATATGTGATCATGTAAATTTTCAAATCAGCAAGCCACATCAATCATCAGATTCATTACAGAAGATAGTATAGGAAAAAGCCTGATCACTTAAATTGCATAAGATATTATATATCAATTAGTTTCATCAATCGATAAAGCCATAAATTTGATCACAATGTGATCATGTAAATTTTCAAATTTGCAAACAAGAACATAATCCAAGAAGAAGCATAATCATCCTTATTTATCTACTAGCTTTCATCAATCAATAACACAGTAAAATTAACAATACGAATTTCCAAACCAGATAAGTTGACAAATGAATTCTAAAGGCTCTAATCAGATTTCCAACATATAATTATAAATCTATCAACAATATGCATTAAGAACTAAAAACTGAAAATGAGTTTGAATCCCCTTGCCACAAATATCAACATAAAATTAAACTGCTTTGTTTTTTCCCTTTCTAATAACACTTATAAACATTAAACTTAGAGTAATCTAAAGAATTGAAATAAAAATAAAAGGGGGATACATAAGCGAAAATGAAAAGAAATGAGAGGAGGATCATAACTGAGTTGGGAGAAAATAAGAGATAGATTTACTCACCCCTTATGCCGCTGCAAGTTTGCCATGACGAAGAAAAGAGCGGCGCTGTTCGGCGGTGAAGGTTTCGACAATAGAGATTGTTCCTTGAAGGTGAAAGTCACGAGCAATGGTCTCTTCAAAATCTGTCTTCTGAGAACTTTAGAGATTGGCGGCGAATAAAGGTTGAAAGGCAAAATAGGTCATAAGGAACGTGGGTTGAAGTTTTATAGACGAGCGCGCGGATTCAAAAAAACCTAAGCATATTATACTTTTCAATATCTAGTTTGATTAAACGGCCCAAGACCCTAATAATAATTAAATATGTATAATCATTTACTAATTAAATTTGTTATGGGCTTTATGCAAAGTAAATACATGAACATAGCAATAAGATGTTTTTAGCACGATAATTTACTTTACATTGCCATTATTATAAATTTCGATTCGTGTAGAAAATTAACACTATTATAATGTTTAATGATACTTAATTAGAAATATAAAATTATATAACATTATACTGGATCATTAATAATCTTAAAGATGAAAATATTATTGACGAATATACTTATTAAATTAAGGGTAAACTATTCAAATATTATATTTAATAGAACAAAAACAAATGTTGCTAATAAGTGTGTGTATATATCTATATTATTACACACACACAAAATTGATTTTTTTTAAAATTGCGATCATACAAATTACAAAGTTAATTAATTTCAACTTAATGTAGAATTACATCATTCTACTAAATATAAATAATTGTTCGACATATCTTTCATTTCAATCTTATTAGAGTGACTTTTATGAAGAAAACAAATCTTCATATTTATGTGTTTAATTAATATTTTATTTAGTTTATTAAGATTAAACTTAATAATAAATTTTATTTTTTTAGTATTGTTATTCCAATATTTATATTGTAAATGTACCCATAAAGTAATAAAATATAAGATTATAATATATTATTAATATTATATACTTCCTCTATTTCAAGATTGTTGACACGTTTCTTTTCCTTTCTTTTTGGCACACATTTCCACGCTTCTCGATAATGGATTTTAAAATAAATTTTTGAAGTATTTTTTTATTTACGGGATACTACGACACACGTAGTATCTCGTAAAAGAAAAGATACTTCAAAATTTTATTTTAAAATCCATCATCGAGAAGCGTGGAAATGTATGCCAAAAAGAAAAGAAAAGAAACGTGTCAACAATATTGAAACAGAGGAAGTATTAAAACTAATTGTATAGACATCTTAATTTTAAGATTATACTTTTAACATCTTAATTGTTTGTAGACATTTCAATTATATTTTAGACATAAGTAGCATGATACATGAGAAACATAGTAGAAGACTTTTTTTTACTAAACGTGGTCACGCTTAGTGTATAGCAGTTTCAACAAGCATGCGAGAGATATTTTAAGTTTAGGCGTGATCACACCTTGATGAAAAATAAGCCTAATTAATTCCGAAACCAAAATATTTTTTTTTACTAAGCGTGATCACACTTAGTGTACAACAATATCAAAAAGTATGTGAGGGATAATTCTAAACTTTTATTTAATTATTACCACGTATAACACATTTATAACTTATTAAAATTTAATTTTCAAAGTTAAAATTTTGATATGAAATTTCATAAAAAAAAATAATGAAATTAAGAATTTAAAACATTAGTGGCACCTCTATAAAATTTGTCACTATAATATTTTTCTGTTATGAAATAAAATATTGTCATTATACTATATGTTTAAGGTGACAAACATGCGATTGTCACTAACATGTAGTGACATATATTATTGACAACAATAACATGCTTCACTATAATATTTTTCAGTGACGACGACATAAAATATTGTCACCACAATTTATATTTACAGTGACACACATATTATAGTCACTAACATATAGCGATAATTACTATTGACAACAAGACAGATTGTCACTACTCTATGTTACTGAGACAATAAAAAAATATTATCACAATATGTTATGCATATAGTGACAATTATAATGTTGTTGCAAGTATATAGTGACAATAATTAGTGACAACTATTTTATTTGTCAATTGTACAATTTTTTGTGACAAAATAAAAATTAGTCACTATTTACACAGTTGTAGTGATAAAAAATAGACTTGTCATTAACATACAGTGACAATAAATTGTGACAATATAAAAATTTGTCGCTATTTTTTTTATTTGTGACAAACGAAACCATTGTCACTATGTACGTATTTGTAGTGACAACCAAACTATCGTCACTGATATATAGTGACGAAAAATACCGACAACAATAAATTTTGTCACAGTTATACTATATTGTGACAATAAAAATTATTGTCACAATATATGTGCTTCTTGTGACGATATTATAACCGTCACTAAGAAAGTTATCACAACAAACACTTTTTTTTGTAGTGTCATAATATGTTTGATATAATGTGTCGAAAACACTCTTAAAAAAATTAAAATAAGCATGAAATCAACATGAAAAAAAGCATGTAATTAATACTAAAAAGTGTGAAAAAAATTATAAAAGAAGCATGAAATTAATACTAAAAAACATTTTAAAAAATTAAAAAAAACATGAAATTAACACTATAAAAGCATGAAATTAACTCTAAAAAAGCATGACATTATCACTAAAAAAGCATGAAAAAAATAAAAGGAAGCATGAAATTAAAACTAAAAAAATATGAATTTTTTTTAGAATTTTTTTTATTTTAGAAAAGCATGAAATCAACACTATGAAAGCATTAAATTAACACTAAAAAAGCATGATAAAAAATTATAAGTAGCATGAAATGAACACGAAAAAACATGAAATTAAGACTAAAAAACATGCAAAAAATTAAAAGAAGCATGAAATTAATACTAAAAAGTATGAAATTAATACTAAAAATATAATTTTTTTATAAAAGCATGAAATCAACATTGATTGAAATGCCGCCATTTAATCAATTATTAAATAATTAATTAGAATGCCACCATTTATTAATATATGCTTGGAACCTTGAAGATTTGATGTTCAAAAAATACTTTTATTTGACATTTAAAAATACATACGGAAGTTATATATGGTTTCCATAAAATAAGGGAATGTTCGGATAAGACTTTGTGTGACAATGACAAAATTGTCCATGCGGTTAATTAAAATAAAAATTAATCAATTTTCTTAAATGATAGCTTTTAAATCTACACCACACAATCTATAAAAACCAAGGGTGGTAATGGGTTCCTAGTTCTCACATAATAACTATCTCCCACATGAACCCTCCCCTATATATATATGTTATGGTGAAAATTTATTTTTTTCGTAAAAACTGCAAACCATGAATAAAATATTACATTTTATGCACAAAATGTTGCATTTTTATGCATAAAATGTTGCATTCTCATAATGATGCATTATATGCATAAAAATAATAATATATTTTATTATGCATAAAATGCATGGTTTGCAGTTTTCACGTAATAATTAGTTTTTATATGATATGTTTACTCTATATATATAGATATATATATATTGATATTGATATTGATACTTCGTATATATTAGATTCTACTATTATTTATTTATTTATAATTTCCGCCTTAATCAAATTAAGAACTAATGCAAGTTCAAAGTCATTCATAAAATAATGTAGATTAGTTAATAAACAAATCAACTCCACTTTAAAATACAATTCTTTATAAAATACGATTAGAAGAAAACGAAAAAGAAAGAGAAAAAAAAACTTCACTAAATAATTTTCTAAACAAAACATGAATTCATTAAACTTCGATTTCCTACAATTTCAATTTTAAATAAACAAAACAACAAAAATAAAGGTATTGGTGAAATTATATCTTTTGACTATACATTGAGCATGCTAGAGGCTAAATAGATAGAGGGATTAACATTGTTTTTACAAACTACGAATGTTATGGCCATTCTACGCAATAGAAACTTACACGTAATTTTTCGACAAAATTACACATTGTACAACTACTAATAAACATCATAGGCGAAATTCGAGTTCAATTACATACAACATAAGAAAGTCGAAATCAATAATCTTAAACAAATCCTACAAAAAAAAATAGCAATAGAGATGAACAATTATGTGAGATTCCTTACCATGGAGAGATTGCAACATAGAAAATCAAGAATTTGATTCGAAATTGGAATTTGAATTTTACAGTACAATTTTATCTAAAATCGAAATAGATACGGAAACGTGAAGTAGGAATCGTAAATAGCTTCAAGTATATAAACATGCATAACAAATGTGCCAGTTATTCACAAACAAAATTATAAAACTAAACACTCAAGAGAAGATGCCATAAATTGAGGAAGCTTTCGAGTACTAACCTTAGAGCGAGTAGAGGATCGTCACTCAAGAGAAAACGTTATAAATGGAGGAAGCTTTTGAGTACTAACTTTAGAGCGAGTAGGATCGTGAATAATACTAAAACACAACCATAATAAAATAAGCAAATTAGGAATACAATTAGGCAATACAATAACAAAAGAAAAGGAGAGTCAAACGCAACCACACAACCATAATAAAATAAGCACAATTAGGAATACAATTAGGCAATACAATAACAAAAGAAAAGGAGTTAGGAGAGCAATTTCAAGAATAAGGGAAAAAAACATAAGATCAATAGTTTAACTCAAAAATAATAGGCACAATACAATTTATATACACTAACAAAAGGAAAGGAGAGTACAACTGCAAACCAAAACAATTAGGCGAGCAATTTCAAGAATAAGGGAACAAAAAAAATAATAATAAACACCACGTAGGCGCATGGATCGCTCTGGTGCTCCAAATGCCCATCGGAACGCAATATATATATTGATTTAATGATCTAAACTTTCCGGCCTTTAATTTATGACCTGAACTTTATTTTATTTTATTTATTTATGATCCATATCCAGATCATTAAATAAACTATAGATTAAGTCCATCATACAAAAAAAAAAATAACATAGTTTCTCTTTTATATAAACTTTGATTTGGGAAAAGTAGCAAAACCCTAGGGTGTAAGCCCATAATGTGTATATCATCCTAACGTATCGTTTATGGCATATTCCACATCAACGTGCTTTAAGTTGTGCAAATTACCCCCTACATACAAAAAAACACAAAAAGTCGGGAACTCAAAAAAATCAATTTATCACATAATTGTGTAATACAATAATGTGAAACAAAAAAAAAAATTAAAAGAAAAGAAAGAAAACATGGTTATAAACTACTAGAAACTTTCAAAAAGACATACGACGTTAGAAGACTAATGACACAAAGAGAGTAATTTGCACTAGTCAAAGCATGTTGGGTTAAGATACGCCCGGAACGTTTCGTTGGGGGCTTATTTGCTACTTTTCACCTTTGATTTTTGTGTTTTGTTTTTTTTGGGCTTTAAGAAATACATCAAAATATTTTGATTCAATTTTTTTGGGCCGGGCAAGGTCGAAACTCTTTTGGTAGCTAATTTTGTCATATATATATATATATATATATATATATATATATATATATATTTAATGTCAAAGATTTTCTGACTGGATAAAATCTAACCAATTAGTTTGGATACTTTGTTTGCGGCTTGCGCATTAAAAACGTGGTGGATTTGCGACCAAGGAGATTTAAGCAATACATCATATTTTTTCATTAATTCTATCTATTTATTTATTTTCCCTAATTGGAAATCCTTTACATGATATTTTGTCTAGTTCACTTCAATCGGAACAAATTTGACTCAATAGTTTTTATATTGAGAGTGTATTAATTATTTTGTTGTTCTTATCCTTCTCATTTATTCGGCGAAGAAAGGATTTATCCTTTACATTTTTTACTAGTGTAATGTTTTGGATATATTCGGTTTCTTTTTCTCCCAATAAATCTTATTCCCCCGTCTCAAGTATTCTGATACTCTTTTCTTATTGGGTCGTCTTAAGTATTCTAACGCATTTCCTTTTTGAAAAATAATTAGCTAATTAATAGTACAATTAGTAAATCCCTTATTACACTTAACATTGTCTAATTAAATCTTATCATTCACTCACCTCTCAGCACGTATCCCAATATAATTGAAATCCTAAAAGTTTAAACTATTATAACTTTCTCGTTTGTTATTCGATTTTTATGATTTTTATACCAAATTAAAGGTTTTGATATGATCTTTCATTTAAGATCAATTATGGATATGTTTTTATGCATCTATGATGCTCTAGTTTAAAAATATGTCTAAATATATAAATCACATCACATCCCTACACACATTACACTTTACACACTAAAAACTCTCGTCTTAAGTTCCGTACCGAAAAGAAAAGTGTCTTAATTAATACTTAAGACGGAGAAAGTATATTGTTTGACCATATTAAATATGTAGTCACTAGCAAACAAAATTATTTTTTTTATTATTTGTTTTGGCACATTTTAATGTGAAATTTTAATGTAAATTCACTATCGCTAGATCAATAAAATTATTGTGTTCATTATCAAGCTTTCTCCGAAAAGAAATATTAAAAAAAAATAGTTTCGAATCTAACTCATCAATGTAATCCTGATATTTCATGAAATCCGACTAATAATTAGTGAAAAAACTATATATATAGGCCAAAATTTCATTAGGAGAGAAAAAAAAAAAAAAAAAAAAGAAGAAGAAGATATTCTTATTCTTATTCCAAGTCTTAAATTAATTAGACTTCCACTACCATAAGGAAAAACCGATCGCAAACTAAAAATAGAATTATTCCAAAAATAGTTAATGTTGGATCGTGATCTTCTCTCTCAACCCTAAGAAACTTTATTTCTCTCCGGCCATTCTCTCTCTAGCATACCTTTCTCTCTTTCATCCTCCCTGTCTCTCTCACGTAGCACTAACAATATTATGTTAATCAGTTTGTCTCTCCCCTAATCCCATCCTCGCCGCCGCAAAATTTCCCCCGCCGGAAATTCGACCCTCCGTCAATGGGTCGCGATTTCCGCATTTCCGTCAGCAGCCACAGCGCCCCCTCCTCGCCGCGCCTCTCGACGGAGTCGCCCTTCGCCCACCGGCCGCCCCCCGCCGCCGACCTCCAGTCGCCCTTCGGCAAGATCAACGGCCTCGACCGCGATGAGCTCCGCGAGGCGGCGTACGAGGTCTTCTTCACGGCGTGCCGCTCCTCGCCGGGCTTCGGCGGCCGGAGCGCGCTCTCCTACTACAACTCCTCCGTCGACACCGCCGACCCCTACGGTGCGGCGCCCGGGTCGCCGGGGAAGCACCAGGGCGTGGGGATGGCGGTGACCAGCCGCGTGAAGCGGGCGCTGGGGCTGAAGATGGTGAAGAAGTCGCCGTCGTCCCGGCGGACCAACTCCTGCGGCGCCGTTCCCATGCCGTCTTCGCCGAGCTCGTCGGGGTCTTCGCCGTCGCCGTCGAGCCCGAGGCTGGGGTTCACGGTGCCACACACGGCGCGGTCGAGGCGGCCGCTGACCTCGGCGGAGATTATGCGGCAGCAGATGAAGGTGACGGAGCAGAGCGATAATAGGCTGCGGAAAACCCTCATGAGGACTCTAGTTGGCCAAGTACGTAATCTCATTTGCATGCATGGATTTATTTTTTTAATTCAGAAAATAGTAAAATACGAGTAATATAATTTCTATGTAGCAGTCCGTCTTTGAATTTCATGTTAATCGTTAAAAAAAAAAAAATCTAAATTTCATGTTAATTGTTTAAAAAAAAATTCTAGACATGAAAACCTTTAGTTTATCCGATTAGATGGGGCGGCGGGCGGAGACGATCATCCTCCCACTAGAGCTGCTCCGCCACCTAAAGCCGTCGGAGTTCAACGACCCCGACGAGTACCACATGTGGCAGCGGCGGCAGCTGAAGATACTCGAGGCCGGTCTCGTCCTCCACCCTTCCATCCCTCTCGACAAGATGGACGCCTTTGCCGTGAAGTTCAAAGAAATCATCGACTCCGCCGAGAACAAGGCGATCGACACCGGCAAGAACTCCGCCACCATGCGAGCCCTCTGCAACTGCGTCGTCTCCCTCGCGTGGCGGAGCCCCGACGGCGGCACCACCGAGCTCTGCCACTGGGCCGACGGCTTCCCCCTCAACGTCCACATCTACACCTCCCTCCTCGCCGCCATCTTCGTCTCCAAGGAGGAAACCATGGTCCTCGACGAAGTCGACGAGCTCATCGAGCTCATGAAGAAGACATGGACGACCTTAGGGCTTAACCGATCGGTTCATAACCTCTGCTTCACTTGGGTTCTCTTCGAGCAGTTCGTGGCTACGGGCCAAGTCGAGCCGGATCTTCTCGGAGCTTCGTTCACCATGCTCACCGATGTCGCCGGCGACGCGAAGAAGATTAACTATCGAGACCCTAACTATCTAAAGATGCTAGCTAGGGTTCTTACTGCGATGAAGAAGTGGACGGAGTCGAGGTTGCTCGATTATCATGAGAACTTCAATAGGGAAACGGTTGGGTTAATGGAGAATATGCTTCCTTTGCTTTTTTCTGTGACGAAGATCTTGGACGAAGATGTTCCGGCTTACGAAAAGGTTGAAAACGGCGATGAATCGACCGGGAATCGAGTCGATCACTACATTCGATCGTCGATGAAGAATGCATTTGACAAGGTTTGCCAATGTCTTTTTTTGAAATTCTACTTTTTATAAATATAATCATGGGTTAATTGTCGGTAAAAAATCAACTTTGTCCTGATACTGGCTTTATAGTAAACATTTACCAATCGATTCATGTCCTTTATATTGTATTTCGTGTTGCATCTTCTATTACATGTTTAAAATATTTTCAAAATTAGCATTTTTGTGTTCGGAATTCTTTAATTATTGCTGATTTTGAAAATATTTTAACACGTAACGTAACGATCATCCGACGATACAATAGGAGATGCAATATGAAAATGCAATATAGAATCCGAATCGATACCACTTTAAAATTTCCTAGCTAAATTGAAAAGTGGTATGGTTTACTACATAAAACGCGTGTAAAGTCAAAATCGAGTCAAAGTTGGTGACTTTTCCGACAACTAACCCTAGAAACAATCAGCCCTAACTGTAACTGGTTCTTCCGAAAAAAAAGATGGTGCAAGAGGAAGACACGAACGAGGTGATAAACGGCGAGGCGCAGGAGGCGAGCGAGCTACTAATCAAGATAGCAAAAAGAACAGAAGAGCTAGCCATGAAGGAGAAGGACATCTTCAGCCCCCTCCTCAAGAAATGGCACCCCGTAGCTGCCGGAGTCGCCGCCGTGACGTTGCACACGTGCTACGGCGGTTTGCTCAAGCAGTACCTCGTCGGAAAATCGCCGCTCCTAAATGAGACCGTGCTGCTTCTGCAGAGGGCCGGAAAACTCGAGAAGAGCCTGGTGCAGTTGGTGGTTGAAGATTCTGTGGAATGTGAAGATGGAGGCAAAGCTATAGTGAGGGAGATGGTTCCTTACGAAGTGGAGACTGTTATACAGAAGCAGATGAAGCAATGGATTCAAGATCGGTTGCAGAAAGGGAAGGAGCATATTTTGAGAGCTAAGCAAACTGAAGTAAGCTTAGTTTCACCGTCTTCATCCGATTTGGATCGGATCATGTATTACATTTCAGTTTGACATTTCTTATTGCACCGATGACAGTGCAATGGAAGATGTCGCACTGAAAAACATATGAGGATATGAATCAGTCTTCATCGACCTTTTTTTTTTTTTTTGGGAGAAAAAAATTGTTGTTGATGGATTGGTTTTTCTATTTTCGGATGCAGACATGGAACCCTAAATCGAAACACGAGCCACACGCTTATTCAGCTGTGGAGCTGATCAGCTTTGCCAAGGGAGCCATAGAGAATTTCTTCGATATTCCGATCACCATAACCGAGAGCTCTTTTCACTACCTCATCGACGGCTTGCAGGGCATCTTTAGAGAATACATCGCGTTTGTCGCCTCATGCGGTAAGAATTTAAAATTCTATTGCATCAACGGATGATCGTCCCACCCCACCCCGCCTATATTTTCGAAATCACTTGCTGAATTTTGGAAACGTGCTGATCATCCATTGATGCAATAGTTAAGAGACGAGAACACGTGCTCTCTCTCATCTTTGTTCCTTCACATTGTACAGGAACAAAGCAGGGCTACATGCCCACCCTTCCACCGTTGACGCGGTGCAGCCGCGACTCGAAGTTCTTGAAGCTGTGGAAGAGAGCCGCATGCAGTGTCGGAGTGGAGGATCTGAATCAGATCCTCTCCGGCGGCGACGCCAACCACCATAGGCCGACGACGAGCCGCGGGACCCAGCGCCTCTACATTAGGCTAAACACCCTACACTACCTCTTAACGCAACTCCAAACCCTAGACAAAACCGTCGCCACGTCACCCAAAGTCCTCCCCAACAAGAGCCTCTCCTCAAGAAGAAAACCCTACTTAGAGAGCAGCCTATCCACGCTGCAAATAGCCTGCCGCCACGTGTCGGAGGTCGCCGCCTACCGCCTCATATTCTTGGACTCGAACTCCGTCCTCTGCGGCAGCCTCTACATCGGCGGCGTAGGGAACTCGAGAATCAACCCGGCGTTGAGGGTCTTGAAGCAGAACCTCACTCTCCTCTGCGCCATTGTTACAGAGAGAGCTCAGCCCGCAGCTTTGAAGGAGGTGATGAAGGCGTGCTTCGAAGCTTTCCTCATGGTGCTCCTCGCCGGCGGCAGCAACCGGATGTTCTGCATGCTTGACCATCCGGCCGTCGAAGAGGATTTCGAGCACCTCAAGCGGCTGTTCTGCACCTGCGGCGAGGGTTTGATAGTGGAGGACGTGGTGGAGAGGGAGGCGGAGGTGGTGCAGGGGGTGGTGGCGCTGATGGGGCAGACGACGGAGCAGCTGGTTCAGGACTTCAGCAGCGTCGCTTCTGAAACTTGCGGACTGGGCAGCGTGGGGCAGAAGATTCCGATGCCGCCGACGACGGGGCGGTGGAACCGCTCCGACCCGAACACAATCTTGAGGGTGCTGTGTGCGAGGAAGGATAGAGCTGCGAATCATTTTCTCAAGAAAACGTTTCAGTTGGTGAAGAGGGGGTCGAAGATTAGGATTATTTGAAGAAATGAAATCTGGGTTCTTGAATTTTTTTTTTTTCTAATCGAAACGACATTAACTATGCACACGATGCACACGATGAATGAATGAGTGAACAGAGAGTTAGTGGGGAAAAAATGTAAATAAGATTGGGTTTATTGAAAGATTTTTATGTACTTTGTAGTGGTATGTCGAGAGAAAGATAGAGGTTGGGAGAATTTTGTTTTTTGTTTTTCTATTTGTACCCTTTTTTTTCATCAAAATTTTCTTGCACCAAAACCACAACTTTGTAATGATCTATACACATAGCTTGGTGGAATTATAGATTTTTCCTTTTTCTTCTAGTCTCCTTTCTTTTTCTAAGGCCACGGCATGATACTCTCTCCGTCCAACTATTTATGCATCATTTTATTATTTCAATAGACTCGCAATGAATATATTTGAGGTATAATAATCGGGATATGGGGGAGTATATATTTGCATAATACAAAGAATTTTTTCATTTTTGTTTTGTTTTTCTACCTTTTCTTTTATCAGAATTTTCATGCAATAGTATAGTTTAGCATTTTATCATAAAATTGCATGCTATTTACAAAGATAAAAAAAAGACCGATTTTGTACTTTAAACTTTTTTTTTCACAATCATAAAGGGGCAACTATCAAAATAGCCAATTTAAATAGCAAAATAAAAAAATAGCCACTAAGATAAAAAAGATAAAACCTAAACACTTTTGGAATGAAAGTACATTAGTACCCTCATCTCCTTCCTCCCCAAACTTACTCACCCAAAACACACACACGCTGCAACTCACGCACACACACAGCAATTCACATAGCAACACACACACGCATAAACACTACAACTCACGCACGCACACACCACACATATACACTCAATTCTCTCTCCCTCTCTCCCTCACAAATACTGAAACACACACACACAGAAACACACACACCCACAGCAACACATAAACACGCACACACGCATAAACACATAAGCACGTACAGTTACACACACATAAACAAGCACACACAGCAACACCACAAACTCACGCACCGTACACACAGACACACATAAATCATCACCTATTTTTTCTCATTTCTTACTATTTGTTCTTCAATTCACGAAATTCGTTGAATACACGAAAAAAATTTCGTGATTTGCTTCTTTTTACTAATTCACGAATTCATGAATTCAAGTATTTTTTGTAAGCAATTCACGAATTGAACCAAAAATTAGTGAATTTAGGCATTTTTGTAAGCAATTCACGAATTGAACCAAAAATTCGTGAATTTCGTACAAAGCGGGGTATTATGGTAAAAGTGGCTATTTTTTATCTTTTTTTTATCTAAGTAGCTATTATTTATCTTTACTATCTCAAAGTGGCTGTTTTTGTTTATTTCCCCATCATAAAGTACAATTATGTAATGTAGAATACATCATTACCAAAAAAAACAGAACATCTAATTAATTAGGAATTTCTTTCTGTGTCCAAAGCATTCCGTCTTGATACCTTCAGTTCTTCCTTAAGCACCTTCATTGAATCTGTCACCTCGGCCTTGTACACATAAAACTTCACCATAACCGCGAAGAAAGCGAAGTTCAACAGATTCAAAATCGCGAAAAACGCATAGTAATAATCCAAATGGGAAGCATTTAGATTGTTCCTTATCCACCCTTGATGATCATCTCCTTTCGTAATCTTCGTCACAGTCGAAAGCAAGAAGCTACTAATGAAATTCCCAGCTCCAAGGCTAACCATCGAATACGAAGTTCCCAAACTCTTCATACTCTCGGGCGCTTGATCATAGAAAAACTCGATCTTCGCCACCTCCAAGAATGCATCTGCAGTTCCCATAAGTATAAACTGAGGCAAAATAACGAAGATCGATAAAGGGACCTCTTTTCCATTCTCAACCAAGCCATTAGCCTTTGCAACTTGAAGCCTATGCCTCTCTGTGAATGAGGCAACAACCATTATAACAATGTGGAAGATCATGCCAATCCCCATTCTTTGGAGGAGGGTGATCCCTCTAGGGTTGTTGGTCCATTTCTTCACGATCTTCACGAAGAAGAGGTCGTAGAGGACGACGGAGATGAGCATCGAGAGGGTTACAAATCCAGCTAGACTTGCCGGAGGGATCATGAAACTGCCTATGCTCCTGTTTAGGGTTGTGCCTTGCTTCACAAAGAGAGTGCCTATTTGAGCTATCATTGTGCTTGGGACAAATGTGGCTATGAGAATTGGGATCATTCTTAGCATTTGTTTGGTTTCTTCTACTTGTGTTACTGGGCAGAGTAGCCAAGGGCTGGTTGAGCCATTTTCAACACATGCCTTGTTGAGAAACCTGCATGAATTATGGAGTAGAATAAGGTTAAAGTTGGTTCATGAGATTGATTCAGATCTGCTATTGCATCAATAGTTGATTGCTACGTATTCGCAATATTTCTAAAATCAGCTACCATTCTTTTATTTTGATTTTGATTTTTATTGTTGCTAATTTCGGAATTAAGTTTCGTGAACATATAATAATATCACACGAAAATACAATAGATGATTCGAATTAACCTCAAATTATTGTTTGTCCCACAACTTCTCTTGTTCCACTATTTTAGAAAAATATTTTTCATAAAAATATGATGAATGATGATTTCTAATTAAAGTTTACTAAAAGATTTGAAGATTTTAAAAAAAATATATGCTCAAATTATGAAATAATCGATTTGATCAGCAAAATCATTTTTTATCCCTTTAAAATAAAATAAAAAAATTGAACTCTAAAAAGTGATTAAAAGCCTAAACTAACCATTTATAAATTGAATTAAACTTCAAGAAATTGAAATTAAGGGAAAAAAATAGTTTTAGGACACTAAATGAGTGAAGCAGAAAATGGTCTCAGGTGCTAAAAAAATTATGGAAAATTATACTCCGTGCTCTGCGTCCACAAAATAAAATGTGCACATTTTAAAAATAAAAAGGAGTTTAGTGGATATTAAAGTGAAATTATGGAAATATGATCTACGCCCCAAAATAAAATGTGCACGTTTTTTATGGACGGCTGAAAAAAAGGATATACGCCATAATCGGGATAGAGTAAGACATACCTCAAAGTAGGCGTGGAATCAATCCGATATTTCCCTTTTTGAGCATAAACTTCCGAACCTAGCTCAAAAAGCTCCTTAGGGTCGTTGGGTACGGGCAGCCTCCACTTCCTAAGGGCAGCCACGATCACCTTAGCCATCTTCGTGAACGGGCTGCCCGTGGGCAGCTTGTGCCTATAGAAGGGGGTGCCCGCCAAAAATATGAGGATCGAAAGCCCGAGCCCGATTGTAGGAAGCCCGTACCCGAGAGTCCAGCCCACATTGTCTTGGATATAAACCAACACCGTATTCGCGAATAGTGTGCCGAAGAATATGCTGAACATCCACCAATTGAAGAAGGAGAGTTTGTGGGCCTTCTCTTTCGGGTCGAACTCGTCGAATTGGTCCGCCCCGATTGTTGAGATGTTGGGCTTGGTCCCGCCCGTGCCCAGTGCTAGCGTGTAGAGGGCCCCGAAGAAAACTCCGAGCTGGAGAGGTGTGGGCTTTTTGCAGTTCAGCCCGCTCGGGTCGGAGCACGGGTCGGGCTTTAACGGATGGATCGAGACCGAGAGAGTTAGGAGGGACATTCCCTATTCCCATGAAGTTAGAAAAAGAAAAGAATATTATTAGAAAAAAAACGATTGGGATTAATGATGATGAAATCTAAATTTTAGATAAGTTCTAATTTTACGAGAAACGATTTCTTATCAATCTTTGGCATTACTAATTTGTTAACCGTTGATATGGCAGTGCCGATATTAAAAAAACTTTCATTATTTCGTTAGCAGTAAGCATGTTAATGATGTCCAATATGAATAGTAAATCGATTTTTTGTATAATTTTTGAATTGTTTCAATTAATATATATATATATATATAAATTTGAATGTGAATAAGATGTATCACTAAAAGAGTGATTGAAGAAATGTAGAAAGAAATGGTCTAGTGGGAAAGGCAAGTTTCCTTCAAATAATATAATTTATATGGAATATAGTCAATTTTGTGGAAAATTCAAAAAAAAAAAAAATGTTATCATGATACAATAAAATGCGTCCACGACAAGTTGACAGCCTCAACTAGAGCAGTGAACCAATTGCAGCGTAAAAGTCGCTTACTCCAAAGTCTTTATCGCATGTATCTATATATATCACTATGTATGGAGAATAATAAATAGCCACTCATTTTCATTCGTTTTTTTTTTTTTGGCCTTAATTATAGGTTTGACTTATGAAATAAAAAGAAATGTTTCAAATTAGCAGTAGTTGAACCGAACCGGGAAAGTTCCAATTAAATTGGACCTGACCGGATCGGACGGACCACTCCTCTAAAAAACCAACTCAAGTACTAAAGTACTAGATTAATAGTTATGTATATTACTAAGTAATTATTGCAGTCTAATGAAGATTTGTAGAGCAAATTATTGCACATAATATTAAAACTATTATTGTATGAACAACTGACATTGTTAAATACGAGACACCAAGTTGTTGACTCTAAATTCAACGCAAATTGATTTTTCGAACCTATATACTCCTCCTTCGTCCCTGATATTAGTGTGCATATTTCCTGTTTGGAACGTCCCCCATATTAGTGTGCATTCCAAATATGGAAAGATTCCCAAAGTAAAAATACATATTTACCCTTCCACTTTATTCTTTATTTCAATACTTACCAAATTGGGCCCACCTTTTTTCCACTATCTCCACATTTTTCCACTATTGGTGTGGGCCACTTATTCCGCTATCTCCATATTTTTTCCACTTTACACTATTTTCGTCTAAAACTACGTGTCGTTTCTCTCAACACGCTAATATTAGGGACGGAAAGAGTAGTACGGAATACTAAATATATAACTATAGTCCAAAGATTTTAAATCATACAACTCTTTGATTGCCTCCAAATAGCAGGTTCTTTATTCTTGATTTCTTACAAGTCAAGATAATATAAATTAGGTCTCACATGATAGCATCCTTATGATAAGATATATACTTAAGTCCAAAATAAATTAGATATAAATCTAGATCCAATTATCATGTAATAATTGGATAAATGTAGTTTATTATACTATTATTATGTATACCATGCCCGCCGTTGACACTACTAATTCTGATATAACGATACTACAATGTACTTTATAAAAAAAATTGAACTATACTGAAGAAAAAAAAATCATGTGATATTGTCAAATCAGCAATAAATAATTAATAGTGTCTATGTAAGAAAACGTACCGAAAGATAGATCGCGCTGGCGGTAAGGAAAGTCCAGTAACGTCCCAAGAGCGCGTCAGCAACGTACGCACCGAGAACCGGAGTCATCCAAATGGTTCCGACCCAATTTGTGACATTATTGGCCGATTGAACCGTTCCTTGATGAAGTTTCTTGGTCAAGTATATGAAGAGATTCGTGGAGATACCGTAGTAGGCCATGCGCTCAAACACTTCGTACACTACAAATCAATCAATAATTTGTATATAAAATTAGGTGGAGTTAATTATATAAAATAATTTCAAATTGTGACATTTAATTCTTGGACTACCTACGAGGCGGCAAGTTGTACATTTGTATGATAAATATATATGGTATGATCTGTTTTTCTTAATTGCATGTTGGTTGGGAAATCTCAAAATAGTTATTATTCGTGGATTTTGTGTGACATTTAAAAATTGTAAATTAAATCGTTATAAATAAAGATTATTCAAGAATAATATATATATAATTGATAAAAGTTGAAATTTGGGATACAGTTGTGACACTAAAATTAAGACAGATGATCCCGCCTAGTATATATACACTAGAAAATTAATATCAATCAATTAATTAACATCAAGAAAATGGATCATGTAGAGATATGTTTTTTTTTTTTAAAAAAATTTACCCGAGAAATTAAATGGAAAATAGCTAATTTATTATATATTGTTGTGGTGGATGGATAATTAGATACTATGATATGGTGGGTAGTAAGTAGTTGACTAGTGTGAAATGAAATACCAACCATATTCAATTGATATATATATATATATATATATATATATATATATGTATTTATTATCTCCTTTGAAATATCAAAAACAAGATTCATTAGATTTTCTGCGGATCTCAAAATTTAATTAGCTTGAAAGTGCAATACACTAACTAATTAATTACCTAACATAATAACAAGTCGTGTTTTCTAACTAAACTCGGCCAACTTTATGCTAAATATATACATAAATATGTATAGTTTATGTAAAATAATACGTGAAGAATTGGTATACAATAAACACAAACTTAGAATGTATGGTTGGATGAAAAGAATCCGAAACAAACTTAAATTTTGAAAAAGAAAATGCAAAAATACATTCTAACAACCAAAATTCAAACAAAACGGCATCGTTTCAAGAATGAAGAACAAAGCATGAGCCTCTAAATATAACCAAAAAAAAAAGGAAAACCTTGGAAAAAGCAGATAAAAACAAGTAAAAGAGTTGAGTTTTTTATATGTTCGAAGAGATTAAGGATTACCTACGACGAAGAAACAAGCAGTCCATCCTCCTCTCTTCGATCGAAGAACCGGATTTCCTCTGAGATCGACTGTTCCATCTTGTGTGTATCCTTTCTCATTTTCTTCCTCCATTTCCATGGCCATTTTCGAGCTCATCTCTCTCTCTCTCTCTCTCTCTCTCTCTCTCTCTCCCCTTTCTTTTTTATTTTTATTTTTTTGGGCTCTATATTTTTCTACTTGAGAAATGTGTCTTGAAACTTCGAGGCAACGACCCTTTTATTGAATTCTAGTACTGACAATTCTACTCGGATGAGTATTACTGAATTAGGACAATTTCTAGTATTGAATTATTATGATTGGATGCAGCTTTTATTGAAACGAAAGTGTGAATCTTTTCTCAAGGGAAAGAAGTAGTGAAAAAGAAGAAATTGGAATATTTGTATAAGACAAAAAGAATATAACATTTTATACTATAATACGTGCTACATGAAGTCAAATTGTGAGAACCTTTGATTTTATTTTATTTTTCCAAAAAGACCTTTGAATTTTGAAAAAATGGAGATGCAAATATTCATGCCATGCCTTTGACTATGGGACTGATATAGGTCGTTTTCCTTCTAGATAATTAACTAATTGATTAATTTTAAATAACAATTTTGCAGTCCTTTTTTCTTTTATGGATTTAATTGATTTGATATGATTGGTGTATTTAATTTAAAATTAAACTGTAGGGAAATTTAAATTTGGAGTAAATTTCTTAACAATGGCATTAGAGTGTGGCGCGCCATTTATATATCGATATTGGATGAGAATCTTTTACTTTTTTTTATTTATTTGGAGAAAATAACGTACTTAATTTATAAGGTAGATCTAATCTATTGAAAAAAAAAGGTAAATAGATAGTCTGACTTTTCTCAATATAAGGACGTATAATTAATTAAATCATCTTTATTTATTTGATGTGATTTCATTTACGCTACGTCTTTGACAAAAAAAGAAATGTTTTTTCCATGAATTATCATTTTTGCACGTTAATAAATACTCGTATTCTCTTCGTTCTATTCTAATATAAATACTTGAATATTATATTACTCAAACTTTATTAAAAGTGTGTATTTATGTACAGATTTTATAACTCGTGTGCAAAATTAACGATAAAAATCACAATGTTTTACCAAATTATGTAGAGATATAGTGAAATTGTGTTAAGGAGAAGTGATAAGTCCAATTTTTTGCCAAGTAATTAAAAGGCCCACTAGTTGATTAAAGTCAAGCCCACAAAACAGCCCAGACCATCTCTCTCTCTCCCTCTTCTCATTCTTACTTACGATCCAATCCAAACCAATTAAATATAAATTAAACAAGAAAATATGAATAACGAAAGAATAAATGATAATGGATGTCACATTAATTTAGTGCATACTTTCTCCTTTGAGGCAAAAAAATATTCTATCATAGTAGGCATAAGGAATACAAATTTTACTCCAAACTTAAGAAAACATAAATTATACCCAATTTATGAGGGAAACTACCAAAAATATCCCTGAATTAAAAAAAGCCCAAAACTAATTGAAACACCACACCCCATTTTCAAACCCCCACTCCCATTTCTTCTCTTTCTCTCCTCTTCCCGGCAAAAACCTCAAGCTCCCCGGTTGCCGGCGACCACCAGTAGGAAATATCCGTCGCCGCCACCCACCGCCGCCTCCTTCAATAGTGATAATTTTGAAAATTAGGATTTTGCTGTTGTTTTGGCCATTTTCCGGCCGAATCAGAATGCATGTGGTGCAATTGACCACTGGGCTTTGTTCTCATCGGAAAGACTAAGAGATGAAGGGGTGGCTCGCTCATTTTGGTGGAGAAACGAGGGAGAAACACGCCGGAGAAGATGAAATCGCGAGTTGTACGCCGGCGGTAAAAAATCGCGAGTTTGTGCACCAGTGGTAAGAATTGTAAGAAATGGTAAGAAACGCGAGTTAGCGCCGCCGTTGGTAAGAATTTATCAAATTCTTATCGTCTCTGAAACTTTCGATAAGAAATTGTTTGTTCTTACATTCTATAGATGCTTTCAATAATAAACGGTGGACATATTTTTTGTGTATAATTATGTAAGAAATGATTCAATTCTTGCGATAGATTTGCAAGAATTGTTACATTTCTATCCGATTAATATAGAAGAAACGATGAGCATATTCTTTGTGTATGATTATGTAAGAAATGATCAAATTCTTGCGATTTGTAAGTAAGAATTGATATATTTCTATCTAGATTAACATCGAAAAAACAAATGGGCATATATTTTGTGTATGATTATATAAGAAATGATTCAATTCTAGCGATCTATATGTAAGAACTGATACATTTATATCTGAATTAATGTGTACAAAATCGTGAAACTCTTACCAACTGATTTTCGTTGCCTCATATATGTTATTTTTCATTAAAAACAAAAACCTTCACAACGAAACAAATACGTACTGCATATATTATCATAACTGATTTAATACGTAATTTTCATTTTAAAAACTATACGTATTCCCAAAAAGACGATTAAACAGGAAAGATTCCATCACTACAGCAAAAAAAATAATGTCAATTCTTACCACATAATATCCTGCAATAAGAATTGACATTATTCTTACATAATCTATTTGGGGATGATTCCAAATCTACAACTTAAAAATAATGACAAAACTTACTTCATGAATTGGTGCAGTTATAATTGACATTATTCTTACAAAATCTACTAAGAGACGATTCTATAACTAGTACTTAAAAATAATGGCAAATCTTACCACATAGAGAAAAATAACCTGGTAGCTATTTGACAATGTTTCTTACATCAATACAAATGTCATATTTATTTTGTTTTGGAATACTTATTGATTGAGTGGTAAATTGTAAGAATAATACCATTTCATACATATGATGGTAAGAATGACATCAATTCGTACATACATATGATAAGAAAGAAAAGAAAGTAGGGTTTTGGAGAGATGAGGGATTTTGGGGACATCACATGAAAGTTGGGTAGAAATTGTGTTTTTTAAGTTTGTATTAAAAGTTATTTTTGTTAACTCTAAGAGGGTATATGGTAGCACTTCCTCTTCTCCTTTCGTCCATCAAGAGTGCAGTCTGTTCTTAGTGGTATGAGTTTTAATGTTTTTATAGTAGGGGTAAAGGTTCATTAGAGGAAAAGTTAAGTTATAAAGTGTTGGTCTTTTTGTAAATTATGAGAATAAAAGGTATAAAGTATAAACGGGTGCATGAGGTCATGGACTAAAACGGAAACACCGCAAATTTTATGTACTGACGAAAATGGCAAAAACACTGCTCTCTTCGTGGATGGACAAAAATGACAAAATTTGATATGGATAATATTTAGGGGTCAAATTAAGAAAATCTCAAAATTGAGGGTTTATTTTGCAAAATAAACTCTTACATTATCCTCACCGTTTTCCCTGCAACGCTCGGCCTTTGAAATTTCACTTTATCTTTTCCCCAAACAGTTTCTGGGCAAAAACAAGCGGTAAACAGCAGGGAATAAGCATTAGTTTCCGGCAATGGCGACGATAACAGTTTCCGTAAGGCCATCGATGATGGGTGTGCCGGCGTCAAAATCCCAGCACGTTGGCAGAATTTCATTGAAGAGTTCGAAAGCAAGTTCAGAGGTCGGGTTCATTTCTTCCCAGTTGAGCGGCATCAAAATTTCAACCGCTGCCTTCGAGAAAAGTGATCCTTGGACGATTTCTGCCCCTTTTAGGCCTTCTCTCCAGCCCGTTGCTCGTAAGTTTCGTCGCCTCTCCTTCTGTGTGTGTGTGTTGTGAAATTTTGTAGTTTATTTGTTCTATTACAGCTTTTTGGGAAGAGAAGGGATTTTGCTATTATGTTTTGTGCGAGCTCGGGTTATGAGGATTCAAGCAAAGGGGAGGGTGGGGGGAGAGAGAATTTTGTGAATTATTTTGTTGTGACAGGAATCAATGTACTGTATTTGAAGAAGAAAGTACTAATTGTTCTGTTCTTGCTTGATTCTGGAAATGTGAGATTCTGTTTTGAACCATACTGGAAGTAAATGAACTGCATTATCTGGCTAGATATTGTTTAGAATTGAAGAGTGGAACTCAATCTTGTGAAAGTAGTTCTATGAACTCCTTATGCAATGAGTTGCTCTTAGCTACCTTTAGTCATGTTGCTAAGAATGTAATAATGAATTGAACATGTTGAAATGTCAAACTCTGGCACAGCCGTTTCTGTTTGAATCTGGTTGTGCTAGAGTAAGTAGAGCTGTCACAGTGAGTTGTTTCGGGTGGCTATGATCCAGAGATGGTGGTAGTACATTAGCACCTACCATTCATGATGAAATTGGAGTAGTTCGATTCTTGGAAAGAGAACTTCTGTTCCTAGCATTTGTGATGAAATTGGAGTGATTCGATTCGTGGAATGGGAACTTCTGTATTCATGGAGTAAAATATGAACTAGGATGGTTAGTTCGGTCGCCCCGTTCATCAGATAGCATAGACTTGCATTTCTAGATGATAATGTAATTATCTGGTACTGTAATCCTCTTACTTCCCTTTGAGCAATCAGCAGTTGGCCTCGGCCACTGTTTTAACTAAGGTGGCTGATATATCTTGGCATTGAATTTACACTGTTGCTTATAAATTGATTGGAATTGCTTGATTTATGTTGCTCGTGCTCAAGGAATGGGGAGCTTTTATTCAGAACTAGGAACGAACAAGGCTCAAATATATTCTTGGTTGATCACTTTATTTCCATGATGTTTAGGATAAGGGAACTTAGGAAAAGTGATGTTGATCACTTTATTTTCATGATGTTTAGGATAAGGGAACTTAGGAAGAGTGATGTTTCCCTAGAAATTGAATACTTTAAATCTTTAACCAATGAAATCTGTTGCTATACTTCCATACCACTAAGTTATCAAGACGCAAGTATTTACTCAAGACGCAAGTATTTATGTCATTAGTGGTAATATGCAGTGAAAGAAGATATCGGGGTCTATCGTTAGGGATTCAAAATTTATCTTGGAAAGATTATCAGATGTTATATTCCATGATTCGAATCAAAAGGAAATCCAAAAGTTTTGATTCGTTCGTATGATATTAGTCCTTTTGCATCTATGTTTCAAACTAGTGAGTTTGTATTACAGGAAGAATCTGCCCTTTTACTGGGAAAAAACCGAACAAGGCAAACAGAGTCTCCCACTCAAACCACAGGACAATAAGAAGGCAGTTTGTGAATCTGCAGTACAAGAAAATCTGGTGGGAAGCTGGGAAGCGCTTTGTGAAGCTGCGATTGTCAACCAAAGCCATAAAGACAATCGAGAAGAATGGGCTCGACGCAGTGGCTAAGAAGGCTGGAATTGATCTTCGCAAACTGTGATCTCATTCAAGAAAAAATTCCCTCTCAAAGAAGAGGTGACTATTTCTGATCCCTTTATGCCCTTAGCTTTGTATTATTTCATGTTATGTAGCTTCTTTCTTCTCCATATTTGAAACCTTGCTGTTCTGCTTTTTCGTTCCTCAGTTTAATTCATTAACCGTTGATCAAATTCGACATATCATAACATTAAGCATGAACTGATAAAACATATAACAAGGCTAAATACTAGAACTAGATCAAGTTCTATGATTATATATTTGAATGAAGTGAAGATAATTTTACAGATTCAGTTTCCAGATTTCTAAATCTCCCTTTTGCTATACATTTCTTGTTCATATTCCCTCCGTCCCATTACGTTTAGCCCGTTTGTTACATATATGTGAGATAAGCCAAATGAAATGAGACGAATGGAGTATTTTAAAGATTGATATTTTGTCAGTTTTTTTCATTAAGAATAATTACTTTTCTCTTCAAAATAGTTAAATACTCGTTAACTGTATCGTGAAGTATTACTTTTTTAGGAATTAGCTTTTTCTATAAAAAAGATGAATTAAATTGCAAGATTCTTAAATTCTGGCCAACCCTATATTTTAAGCCTCAATCACCTAAAATTCGTTCTCCCTTGTTGCTAGTCGGTGTCTTCTTTTTGTTCTTTTTGTTTCTTTACACTTTTATACTCCCTCTATTTCGTGGAATTTGACCCCTTTGCTTTTGACAATTGCTGACACGTTTTTCTACACTTCTTGATAATGGGTTTTAAAATGGATTTTTGAAGATTTGTTTCTTTTACGGGATACTATGACTGTTGTAGTATCTCGTAAAAGAAAGAAATCTTCAAAAATCCATTTTAAAACTCATTATCAAGAAGTGTAGAAAAACAAGTCAGCAAGTGCCAAAAGCAAATGGGTCAAATTCCATGAAATGGGGGTAGTATATCATTATCTACTTTCTCCACCATATATGCATGCGCTAAGAATCTTTTGATACATATTTTGATGTGCTAAAAAATAGATGTTAAAATAAAGTTTATGTATCACTTAATATAGTTTAATGTACACCATATCAAGTGAGACTTTTTGACACATTAAAATGTATGTCGAATTATTCTTAACACATATACCGTGAACGGAGTTTTCTTAATAACGAGGGCTGCGATTGTTTGATGGATTCCTAATAAACCTCCTAGATCAAATGAATATAAATTAATGATATTATTTAATTAAGTGCCAACAAAAAAAGTTTTCATTTTTTGCGCAAAAAAAAGAAAAGAAAAAGAAAACCAATGGATAAAAGAAAATTGAAGTCAACTTATTAAAAATCGATCTAATAAATGCATAGGATATGGCCCAATCGACGAAATAAAGTGATATACCTGCTATTGAGAATTCATATGGCTAAATGCAATTATTAAATAGCTGGCTTTGGTACAATATAATGACAAGGTATGGGACCTCTGATTTAGATTGATAACTGGAAAGTTTCGCATTTGCTCAAATTAATTCAATTCTTAAATAATTAAAATTGCGACTATTTTACAATTACAACAACATAAAACACAATTCATCTCATGTTATTGTTATTATATTCATTATGCATATCCATAATTAAAATTATAACCTAATAATATATTTAGAGAAGATCGTTTCTTTGGGGTGACATCTATATATTATCAATAAACAAAAATGGGATTTAAATTCAGCCATCAATAAATTGAGAGTTATCGAGTGGTCAAAGCCGTGATAGTAATAAATCAACATATATTTCTGAAATTGTTCAAGTTTGGTATGTTAATAATATTCGCATTAAACTGAATATCGTAATTTAACAACAACAACAACAACAACACCGACATTGAGAAAAGTTTCAAAAAAAAAATTGTTTTACGTATAACTATCATATCAATAGTAAACATATTAAATATAACAAAGACAAAGATAGACGATTGAGCAACGTGTATTTATTGGTTACAATTTATTGGAGAAATGTCAATAGTTTAAATATGTATTATCATTATTAAGGGCCGGTATTATAAATCATAAATTATTTATTAATACACATTAGTAATAATCACTATAATCAAAGGCATGTGGGAATATCAAACGCTGTCTGATCTGAAGGGAAACGCTAAAAAAGAAAAACAAAATCATATACGCAATTACCCCTGAAAAAGTCCTCAAGTGCGCGGCCAGCGTAGGGGTAAAACCGACATTCTCCACACCCCTAGATCGCCTAATTAGTGGATGAGATTATGAAAACATCATCTGATGGCATTTTAGTAATAAAATTCAAAATCAAGGGGAATATAAATTGGCCATTCGCTATATATCGTCCGGAAGCACGCTGCCCACAACCCTCCCCCCACCCCTTCTTCCATTCCACTCTCTTATATAACCTCCTCTCTCCTCTCCACCGCCTCTCTCTTCCTCCTCTCTCTCCCTCCTCCACCGCCGCACGCGGCGGAGATAGAAATCACTCCGGCGACTCACCGCCCCAGATCCGCCGGCCGCCGCCCAGATTTGAGATTTTCCGATAATCCCGACTCCCTATCCCTAAACTGTTCGTTAGCATTTCTATCGGATTTTTTTTTCCCTTTTAAATATTCTCCGCCTCATTATTAATAAAATCCAACTTTCCTCTTTTTTTTCCCTTTTTTTAAAGTCAAAATGCGCAATTTTTCCTTAGCTCTCTTTCTTTCTCCACTGTAGCTGCGATTTCCCGAGATTTAACCCTTTTTTACACTCTTTGGAAACCGTTTTGGCCGTTTTTATTAATTCAATCCGAATTTAAAATCTTCTCTTGTTGTTTTCACCTCGAAGTGACGCTTTTGCCCTCCGAGAATCTCGCTGACGTGGCGCCCATCTTTATTCTCCTCCCGATTAACGATCGACGGCCAGGATGAGTTACCACTCGCGCAGAGTACTGACGCCTGGAGCCTCACGGAAGCGGAAAGAGATGGAGGCCCTCCATCCTTCCACGTCAGCGAAACCGTTAGTTCCGCTAACGTCCGTCTCCCGCGCCGTTAGTGGGGCCACAGCGTCCTCGAGGGGAGCCGAGCCGCAGCCGCAGCCGCAGCCGGTGCTGTCCAACCGGCTCCTAGCTGGCTACATGGCCTACGAGTTCCTGACCAAGGGGACGCTGTTCGGGCAGAAGTTCGACCCGGGGCGAGCCGAGGCCGTGCCGGTCGCCGTAGCCGAGCCGAAGAGGCATAGGCTGAGCCAGCCGAGCAAGGAGGCCGAGCCGAGCGGGAAGAGCCAGTCGAAGCCGCAGAGCTATGCTGAGGTGGCGAACTTAATGAAGAGCGATGCGGTCCACATTCCTGGAGTAGTCAACCCCACGCAATTAGCTCGGT
Organism: Mentha longifolia; assembly: GCA_001642375.2. NCBI lineage: Eukaryota > Viridiplantae > Streptophyta > Magnoliopsida > Lamiales > Lamiaceae > Mentha > Mentha longifolia. The sequence continues at coordinate 1,902,522 of CM038110.1, read as the reverse complement.
GGATTCAAATGTAATTCCTTGGACACGTGGAAGCATCTCGCTGCGCCGGTTCACGTGAGCCGTGCGTGTAGAATTTTCTCCCTCTATTTGTAAACGAAAGCAAAGCAACGTACGTCGAGCTTAAATTCTGCAGTATTTGAACAACTCTTCTTTTTTTTTTTCTTGGTTCTGTATTTTTTGTATCTTAATCCATGCTGCAAAACTCTTAATTCTTGATGTTTGTTGTTGTTCTCTCTCTCTCTCTCTCTTGGTGGAATGTGCATGCGTTTTATGGGGAAGAGATGTGATGATTTGTGTGATAATTTTTGGATGAGAAAATGGAAAATGTTTAACGAATGAGCGGAATATGTAGTTTATTACATTATTTGGATTAATTCATGGTCGTTGCACGTGCATGGTTTTGCATGCAGAAAGAGCCGAAGAAGAAGTTGCACGTGATTTGTTGTGCTTTGCAGCTTCAATGCAAACTATGTGAGTGTTTGTACGTATGAGTTTCTTTTAAATGCGATTGTGATTGGTTGTTTTTTTTTTGTTTTTTTTTCATCTTCTTTTCTACTTTCTTTTGTTGTATCTGTGGTTCATTGTTGGTTTATTTGCGTGCTGTGCGTGTGTGTGGCTTATAGATCAATCAAAAGGCTACCTCCTCGTCCCGACGAAGATGAAGCGTTCGTTGAATTCGAAGCGATACAACAATTTCATGAGCGTTCTGAGTTTTAGACGCGATAAAAGTTAGGTGGCTCCTTTGCGCGTGTTTTCTTTTTAAAAAAATTGTTAGTAGTTTTGTATTTCTTGTTTGTTAAATGAGATGTAATATGGATTTTGACCTGCAAAACAAAGTGAAAAGACTCATAGCTAGACAAGAAACAACTTCCTCCAGCTAGTTAATAGTGCCCTTGCTTAGCGATTAGTTGACTTTTTTTAATACTCCCTCTGTCCTGATGAAGATGAGACGCCTGACCTTTGAAGTAAGACGCCTCATTTTCATAGGGACGGAGGGAATAGTGAATAGAAATGCATGTCGATTTTATTATGATGCACTTGTACAATGAGTAAAATGGGGTTTTCTAATGGAACAAATGTGAGTGCTTAATTGAAAATTTAGAGAGGCCCTCACTAACATGTACTTCTTACTTCTCAAACCAAATGTAACCCTTTGTTTGAATCTGTTTTACATATGTAAAAGAAAAAGAGTAATACTCCTTCCGTCCACTAAGTCTGTGCATTTATTACCGCATTCGTCCGTTTACAATTTATGTGTATAGTTATTTTTGGACGTAGACCCCACATTACTTTATTAATTAAAATATCACTTTATCACCACTTTATCAACCAAAACATCACTGCATCAATAAAAAGGTAGGACCAAAATATCACTTTATTAACCAATCATTATAAAAATTAAAAACCGTACGAGAAGATTCTATGCATGTATTTTGTGGACGGAGAGAGTATATATTATCTCCGTCCTGCTTCATTAGTCACATTTTATTATTTTATAAATCACATATATTCAATCTATGAGACTAATAAAGTGTGACGGAGGGAGTATATAGCAACTTCAGCTGTCAATTTTCATCATGCACATTTCAATTGGTAAGATATTTTTCTTTCAATTAATTAATTGATGGCTTGAATCATCATAAGCTCCAAATTTTTGAATGTATCAAAATTGGTCTCTTTCTTTTTCTTATAAATTAATTAATCCGAGTTTATATAAATACTCTCTCCGTCTCAGCAAACTTGTCTCACTTGTTGAAAATATGTGAGACATAAAATAATAAAGTGAGACGGAAAAAAAGTACTAGTAAATTAGATAAAAGGAATATAGAGTCTGCAGTGCATCTCTTGGAAAGATTGATTGACACGAAGATGAACCAAAAAATTGGACAACTGGAGAGAGATACAAGTGGAAAATTGATGCTTTAACTTTCAAGCAACCGAAACAAAATAAATAAAAAAGGAAATTGCATAGGTCATCATCAACCAACTATGCAATTCTAAGTGCAATTACATATATAACCCTTGAAAACGTCTTTAAAAATATGGGAGCCCAATAAGGAAACATGTACTACTGAAGCAAGCCCAGCCCGACTACTAATTGGGCCGAGTGTGAAAGCATGAAAAAAAATCGATATTTTTATTTGTTTCTTTTTTTCTTTTTCTTTTTTCTTTTCTAATTTTAGAAATTTCACTAAACAATTCCAAATGGATAAATGCTTAGATTGGAGTAAAGTTTAAGGCAAAAACTTGGGTGAGGTCGGCCACATAGTGTGGCCGGGTCAAAGTGTCAATCTTTATACAGAAAAGTACTAATCTATACGAATAAAAGTGTCAATCTTTAACATAATTATTTTACGAATGAAATGTCAATTTTTAAAAGTGTCGATCTTTATACAAAAAATTGCTAATCTACACGAATAAAAGTGTCAGTGTTTTAGCCGGCCGCACGGTGCCTCTGGCTGACCCGAGTGTGTCCCAAGTTTAATATGAGCAAAGTTTGAGTAGAGCTACTATCATTGGACAAGATTACATATAATTCTTTTTTCCTCAATTTGAGATGGTTGCGACTTTTACGTATGAATATGCAACATGATATTACTATTTCTGTCCACGATAAACCGATATCACTTTTTAAACATGCATTTTACTCCCTCTGTTCTATTGAACAAGGGACAATTTTTAAATTTGGTTGTCCCATTGAATATGTGACATTTTCTTTTTAGACAATAATTAACCCACAAAACAGCTGTCATTGCTCTTTCCCCTTCAGCTTTATTGATTATCGTGCATAAAGCTTTGTTCCCACTTCAATGGGACGGAGGAATAATATTTTTATAATGAATGAATATTAAAATAGAATTTGAGCATCACTTATAGTATAAAATGAAGCCTTGTGTGTGGGGTTAAGGCCCGGCTAAGAGCATGCCCAAAATGTTCTTCATAAGAGGCCTCACATATAATAAAGTCCAAAATTATAATTTATAACAAGAACCAGCCAAAAAAACAAACTAATAATCTTCATTTCTCTCTCTTCCTCTTTATTCTAGTTTCTCTCTCCCTCTTCATTTCTCATTCTGCTTTCGTCCTCCTCTAGTCCTCTTTTCTTCGCCTTTCATCTTTTTTAAATGATATTTTTGGAAAAAAAATTAGAGGCCTAATTTCATAATTAGCACAGAATTTATTGATTGAGACATACCTGTGTGGGCTATATAAATAGAAAATATACCCGTTTATCGTGGACGGATGTAGTGTTTTTTTCAAAATTAAAACCCAAACATATTACTGCATTTTCCAGCTAGCATTTCACCTGGGAAAAAAAAAATGGCACGAGGAATAATGTCTTGTACTGGACGCCTAGTCATGAAAACATTTATTTATTGTAAATTGAGAGAAGAAATTTCACTTTCGATCCGCATTTTCTACCTTTTGCTCTAAATATTCATCAACTTGTAGAAACCACAAGATGCAAATGCAATATAAATAAATAATACCACTATTCATTTTTATTCGGTGTGGTAATAATGCTTATCTTGATTGGCACTAATTTAGTTTGGTACAAAAGTGACAATATTCAAGATTTATTTATTTATTTATTTTTGTTGCAATTCTCACTAATTAGTGCTCTAGTACTATTATATTTGACCTTCTTTTTCGGTTGAATGATCTATGTGTTGCACACTATTACTATGGCCTTGTAATGGAAAACATAGTTGGACTATCAAAAAGTGTTATGACTTCAATATGGTTTCCATTTACACATCTCATAATTGGCCAAGCATAGCATGTTTTACCCATTAAAGATTTACATAATTCTCTCATTATTCTTGGATTTGAAACTTTTAGGGCTTCTTTAGTTGCACTCATAGATAAGCTAAGATAATTTTTCTAGGCTTAATTAAGCCTACAAAAGTTATCTTAACTTGGTTAATTATTCTTGGTTTATTTAGTACTATAGTTAGTAGCAGAGCTAGAAAATATCGTTGATAGGGGCTGAACTCTTTTAAATTTTGAATTCGAGATTTTGAAATATATTTTATCTACGATTTAAGTTTGCAACATGGGTTTTTCGACTATAATTTGCACAAAACGACAATGATAAGATGATTTCAAGACTAAAAAAAATGTATTGAGGCGGGCTTAAACCAGTTTTAAGCTAGCCTGGCTCCGCCATTATATGTAGTCATTTTTAGTTTCATATTTTATTTCATAATACATGTCATGTGTAATGATAAAAATATTGAAGTATACGATGGAATACAAATGCTCCTATCATGCTTACGAATGACATGGCAAAACCATACCTTAATAACTTTGTCATGAAAATAGATCTTTAAATCAGCTTGATATATATAGTTTGATGTGTCACAATGCACATCGAACAATAGGGTAATACTATAGTATAATTGTGTATTGGGAACTTCAAAAAAGCCGCCTATATATATTAGAAAAATAAGTACTATACTATTTTGCAATAGTAAAATTAATTGGAAAAGGACCTAAAAAGCAAGAAAATCGTGGAACTTTTATATTTTGGAACTCTATTGATGACCTTCTTTCTGTTTTGCCTTTCTTTGTCTTGGGCTAAGTAATATAAATATCATTAATAGTAACAAACATTTTCCATATTATTCTAAAAAAGTTGGCCCATCACTCTTTTTTAAGTTGTTTGTACACTTCATACTCTTCATTCTTCATTGAATTTCTTATACATTTGAATCTACTTTTTTTTAACTAGTTTTTTTATTTCACTTTTTAAGAGGCCGTATCCAATGTGACATAAGATAATTTTATTTAAGTTTATACGTGGGTACATCACTACAACTTACGTGTGAAAAAACATTCTCTAACTTAATTTATCTTATAATTTTGACATTCAAGATATTTAAAATAAAAATGAAAATCCATTCATGAATTTATAGTATAAGATCGAATTTTGGGTCATTAGTTTCATAAAAAAACATTTGGGATCCCCTTTCCCAAATTCGGTATTCTAACCGTGTCGATTTTCTAGGATTCACCCACCCGATCAGTGGTTTATAACTATTTTTAGTATATAATTTCAATTTTATTAATTATATTAGGGTTGATAAATTCAAATTAGGGTATATAAATTTTAAAAGTATAAATTCAAATTCGGAGTATATATGTATTACGATGGGACATCGAATTCACATAGAGTATCCCATCATCATAGATCCGAAATTGTCTTAGCAAAGAAGAAAAGAAGAAAGAAAGGGAACAATTTTCTTGAATTTTCTGAGGGAACAAAAAAAAAAAAGATTAATGGACAACAAAATCTGGCTAAACTTTTACTATTTAATAAAAATAATCATATCTTGATGGCTCACCACCAAATTACGAAATTAATAAAGTGAATCACACTTTTACGTTAACCTGAATTTTTTTGATGCATCTCCTCGTCATCAACTACATATCGCTACTTCTTTATCTTTCCACATCATTTCGTTTTCACTATTCCTTTTTTTTGGCAAAAATTTAATTCCATAATTAATTATTATTATGACTAAACAACCGTCCTCGACACAAATTCTATGTGTAAACTATTCAAACAAAAATGTTCTTAAATTACATTAGATTTCATCTTCTATTATTATATTATAAGATACGTAAATTGAAGCATAATTAGTGTGGTGTTGATTAAATGAATCCCATTGTATTGTATACCATTACGTATACATAATCTTGGAAAAGCAAATATTCCAGAATTATATATGTCGAATGCAATTAAAATTATGCCTAGTAAAATGGCATCTGTAAAATAATAAAATCAATAGATATCGTCTCAAGTAAATATTTTAGAAAATTATAATTTTCTTATGATATTTTAAGGCCAATTAGAATGTCCCACGTCCCAAATCTTGTAGTAATACATCATAACTCATAAATAGTCAGTCAAATTGCACATTTTCGTTTGTAGTTATGCAAAATAAACAAATAAATAAATAAATAAATAAAAATCCAATTCTCATAGTCAAATTTAAGAAAATAAATTAAAAATAAACTCAAACATTTTTTTTTTTTTAGTACATTAGTATAATTTTATAGTAAATGATCTAGTATTATTCAACAAATTAATTATATATTACGTAGGTGTGCTTAAATAAATTAGTCGGTGGGTGAAACAAAAGCGACATAATGATGAACCTATAAACATTTCTTGGTCCAAATTTCATGAAATTCTTTTAGTCAAAATCCACTATACACATAGTACAAAATATCGATATTTTATTTCTAGGAAACTTATGTTTTTTCTCTTCTTTTGATTTGTTACCTGCAAATTCAAAGTTCGTCATTTGATTAAATTTTAGTTTTTCTTAAAACAATTTAACTGAAATTTAAATATGCGCTACTGAAAATTCGATCTCAAATTTTTTCCTATGAAGATCTCAAATATTAACCTCACTATTGTTAACTTAACATATTCACACAATTAAATTGTATTTTGTCACTATAAGATGTCATAATTTTGGTATTGCATTAAACTATTATTACAATTCTAGTGGGGTGTGAATAAATAAATTGAATTGGAAACAAAAGTGCATCACTATTTCAATTCAATGAAAGTGTTTTATGTCCAAACATAACCCTCATTGTACCCAACACACATACGTCATTTATTCATTTAATTAATTCATTTTCCTTATTTGAGCCACTTTTGTAAAAGCAAACTCACAACTAGTGTTCCAAGTTCTCTAGAGCCCCTAAATCAAATTTTATCAAATTCTAAAGTAAAATCTTAACTTTTAGCATACATATAATTCTCATTCGAGAATATTCACCATATTAATATTGGAATATTGTAGATCTAAACCCACTTTATTTAAAATAGAAAAATAACATTTTTGTGGGATTTTATCATAATTAATAAATCTTTTAAACCACCACGTTACAACCCAATAGCAAATGTGTTCATTAATTGTCTTTTTCAACTACTAGTCACTTTCATTTTTCCTTTTCTTTTTTCTTTTTTGGACTTTACCATTTTACGGTTTTGATTAAATACGGCTTCTTTAATTTTTATTCAATCAAGTGTCATTATCATTCTTTGATTTCCGTTAATGCGCTAAAAATTCACGCCGCTACTAAATCGCTTCTTCATAAACAATTAAAACCAAAGTCGCTATTTGCAAACTAGCAACTATCGCTACCGAATGTTCCATCATGCATGACTCGCACTTTATTTTTACAATTTTTATTTATTTATTGATTTACCGTTGATTGAATTTCATAATTAACTTGTTATAATATTCACTTATGAAATTCAATTAACGGTAGCAATATTGAATTTATTTTAAATATAATGCAGGTCATGCGCGATCGAATTCACCAGCTATATTTGCAATATAGCAGTTATCGCTAAAAAATGTTATATCATGCACGACCAGCTATTCATTTTTACAAAAAAAAATTATATACTATTAAATTTCATAATTAACTCGTTATATTGTTTGATTTTTTTTTTTTTTTTGAAATTAACTCGTTACATTGTTCGAATAATATACCGAGTTAATTATGAAATTTGATTAACGACATATCAATATCAAAAATATTTTCAAATGCAAATCATGCACGATCGAATTCACCGGTTATAATTGCTAGTCCACAAGAGCGACTATTTAAATTTTTTTATTTTATTTTAGTAATAGTGAAGAAAATGAAATTATAACAAATTAATTGTAAATTCAATTCAAATCATATCAATATGAAAACATTTTAATTTATGCAGTGAGGGTCATGCACTAAAGCTACACCATTTTTCTTCATTTTGGACACGTGGCACCTCTCCTTACTTATAAATCGTTCTCTCCTCTCAGCACGAGAGATTCATGCCTCGGCAATATTCTTCTTCTCCTCCCCCTTCTTCCCTCCTCCGCCGTCACTCCGCCGCAGCCGACAAGATGGTGAAGTTCTCGAAAGAACTGGAAGCGCAGCTCATACCGGAATGGAAAGACGCATTCCTCAACTACTGGCAACTGAAGAAACACATCAAAAAGATTAAGTTGGCGCGAAAATCCAAACTCTCTCACGACGCCGACTGCGATTTCGGCCGATCCATCTTCGATCCGATCCGCTATCTCGCCGGAAAAATCTCCGGCGCCGCGAAAATCGGCGACGATAGATTGCCGGAAAATAATCAGGTAAATCGTTCAAAACTAATTAATTTCCGAATAAATTTGAATATTTTCGCATTCCTTCTCTTCGTATTCGTACTTTTTTCCCCCTTTTTTTTTGCGTTTAATTTGTTAGTGGCTGTCTTGTAACGCACTCTCGAAATATAGCAGAAAATGTGAAAGCTTGAAATCAAATATTTTGCAGGAAAATATATTTTTTTGCACTAAAAATAGAAGAGAATGCAATTACGATACGTCTCTTTCGAGAAAATTTGAGTTCACTTTCTAAATTAAAGCGACTGTATAGTAGAAAAAATGAAGTGAGAATTAAATTACGTCATCATATAATTAAATATTTTGTCTTATTATTATTTGAACATTAATTAATATTATTCCGAATGGAGAGTTTGATTTAATTTCACAGCCAAAGTTGCTGGATTTTCTGTTTTTTTATTGTCTTTTTCAATGCGTTAAGGCAGAAACAGATTTTCGTTCACTTTTCTTCATGAAGAAATCGTGAAAAGAGAAACGAATTCTAACAACCCGAAAAGGAAATAAACCAACAAAAGTCGCGCTTTGTAATCGCGAGTTCTCTTTTCCAGTTTTTATTGGATTTTGTTTATTAATTAAATAGATTATTTTGCAGATAAAGAGCAAAATTGGTTTTGTTGAAGAAGAAGAAGAGGAAGTTGATGAAACTGAACATGCTCAGCTCTTTTCCGAAGAATATGAGGTTAATTAATTAATTATATATATATATATATGTATATATTATACATTTCCTTAAATTAAAAAATTAATTTAATTATTTTTTGTATTTTTTGGGTTTTATTTCCATAAATGAAACAGGTGAAGTTATTTTTCGAGATTTTGGACGATGAGCTGAAAAAAATAAATGAATTCTACACAGAAAAAGAAAGTGAATTTCTAGAGAGAGGAGAGTTGCTGAATAAGCAGCTTCAGATACTGCTTAACCTCAAGCATGTTCTAAGCGCTCGCCGCCGAAGAAACGCGCCGCCGAGGTCCGGCAGCGGCGACTCGGAGTTCCTCCCCAGTCCTGACTCGCCGCCGTGGCGGCGGAATTCAGACTTTTCCGGTATGTTAACTAAACGCAATATAATAGTAATAATATTGTTATTTCTCACATGCAGATATTACGAAAGAAACGGTATCGTTTTGTGTTGAATTATGACGCAATTAATTGTATTCGCAGAGGAGTGTGGAACTCCGACGACGGAGCAGGAAACGGAGAACGTGATAGCTGCGTTAGAGAGAAACGGAGTGAAATTCGATTATTCGTCGAAGCCGAAGGAAGGGGTGAAGCCTAGGATTACGATGAGAATCGATATTCCGGCGACGACGCCGGCGCGGACTATCTCCGCCGTCACGTCGATGCTCCGGGAGGATTTCGCCAAAAACCCTAAGAAAGGCGGCGGCGGCGGCGGAGGAGGAGGCGAATGCATTAACAGAAACAAGATTCAGTCTGCGGAGAAGATGATCAGAGGGGCATTTGTGGAACTTTACAGGGGTTTAGGATTGCTCAAAACATACAGGTTTTTTTTTTTTTTTTAATAATAATAATAATCTAATTCTTTTTCTTATATTGTTATTAATAATTAGTCAAGATTAAGATGGAATTTTAATGATTTTGGCAGCTCATTGAACATGGTTGCCTTCAGAAAAATACTCAAAAAATTCGACAAGGTAATTTTTAAATTATTTTAATGGTTTTCTAATATTTTAAGGGATCTTTGAATCTTTGAAATTTATTTTTATTTCTATAATTTGGCATGCAAGAACAGGTGTCAAATCAGAAGGCATCAGAAGATTATTTGAAAAGAGTAAAAAGGTCAGATTTCATCAGTTCAGATAAGGTAAATGTAACAAAGAAATTAAAATGGACTTACTATTTTTCAAATAATTCTTGGTATCTAATAATTAACACTATTTAATTATGATAATTAAGGTGGTGAGATTAATGGATGAAGTGGAATCCATATTCACAGAGCACTACACCAACAATGATAGGAAAAAAGCCATGAAATTCTTGAGGCCATTACACCACAAAGACTCTCATGTTGTCACCTTTTTTGTTGGTAACATTTTTTAACCTTTTTTTTATTATAATAAATTTAAATAAATTTTGAATCTTTTTGCATAATTCAGTATTAATTTTCTATAATATTGTGACAGGTTTATTCACAGGAAGTTTTGTAACATTGTTCTGTATCTATGCAATCTTGGCACATATAACTGGAATGTTTTCTCCAGCAACACAAACTGCTTATATGGAAACAGTCTATCCTATTTTTAGGTGAAATTCTTTCACCTTTTTATTTTATTTTATTTTATATACTAAATCTATTCATTTTTATATATTTATTTATCTTCTTGTTGCAATGTGCAGCATGTTTGCATTGCTGAGCCTGCATTTGTTCATGTACGGTTGCAATCTGTTCATGTGGAAGAACAGCAGGATAAACTACAACTTCATCTTCGAGTTTCAGCCGAGCAATGCCTTAAAATACAGAGACGCCTTCCTCATCTGCACTTCTTTGATGACTGCAGTTGTTGGTGCTCTAGTATTGCACCTCATCTTGCTCTCGACTGGCTTCTTTCCTCGTGAGGTCGACTTCATACCCGGGATCTTGCTTCTGGTTAGTGAATGTTTTAGGTAGTGTTATTAGGCCTTTTTGTGTGCAAGGTTTGTAGATTTTGATGTTGTGTGGCTTTGCTAGTGTTCTTTGCTGCTGCTGATATGCCCTCTCAACGTGTTTTACCGGCCAACGCGTTATTGCTTCCTTCGAGTCATGAGGAATATCATATGCTCTCCGTTTTATAAGGTAGAAAACGCGTTCTTCTTGAGAAAGATCATATCTTTCGTGTCGAGTTCAAGATTGATTGATTGTTATGTTTCGTCTCGTGTATAATGCAGGTTTTGCTGGTGGACTTCTTCATGGCTGATCAGCTCACTAGTCAGGTAGTTAAGTCATTGCAATGCAGCAAAAATACACGAAGAAACAACGATGCATAACAAGTTTCACTCATCTGCTAAATTTGCAACAGATTCCATTGTTAAGGCACTTGGAAGCTGCATCGTGTTATCTCGTTGCAGGAGGTTTCAAAACGCACCGTTTTGAGACGTGCAAGTCGGGTAAGCTGTACAGCGAGCTAGCCTACGTCATCTCCTTCGCCCCCTACTACTGGCGAGCAATGCAGGTACATACTTTCGCCTTCGCCTTTTTTCTACCTCGTTTTCTTTTAGTACTTTAATTGTGTTTGCTGTGTAGTGTGCGAGAAGATGGTTCGACGAGAGCAATCCCGATCACCTTGCTAACTTGGGAAAGTACGTCTCGGCCATGGTGGCAGCCGGGGCAAGGCTAACATACGCCAGACAGCCCTCACAGCTATGGATGTGGATAGTGTTGGTGACTTCAGTTATTGCCTCAGTTTATCAAATGTATTGGGATTTTGTTAAAGATTGGGGGCTTCTCAATAGAAAATCCAAGAATCCATGGCTCAGAGATGATCTTGTGCTCAAGAACAGAAGCATTTACTATGCATCCATTGTAAGTAATCTCCCTCTCTAGATTAGATTCTCTTTATGAGTGTGACTGATCACTTGTGTTGAGTGTGGATTCTCAGGCTTTGAACTTTTTTCTGAGAATACTGTGGGTGGAGGCTGTGATCAAGTTCGACGTAGGGACGCTGGAGACGCACTTGCTCGACTTCTTCCTAGCTTCGATGGAGGTGATTAGGCGCGGACACTGGAACTACTACAGATTGGAAAATGAGCACCTGCACAATGCTGGGAAGTTTAGAGCAGTGAAGACAGTGCCATTGCCATTCAAGGAGATGGATTCGGACTGAGATCCGTCCACACACGTGTACAGATCGAGAGGATCGAGGGAAGACGACGTTTTGACCAATCGTGATGCTCCACGTGGCTACGAGACGTGCTCAAGTAATGATGAGCTCTCTGTGCTCTACAATGGAGAGGCTCTGACTGAATTTTTGGATTGAGCAGTATGAAAATATCCTAGCATCCTCATGTACCATAGTTAATCTAATTTCATTAGATGATTTGTCCCTTTTTTGTTTCTTGATTTCTTGATGAACTAGAACTATAAATATGGATGAATAGTGCATTGATCGAGTATATAGAGTATTCTTATAAGGAAAGTTCTATCTTAAGAAGGAATAATTATTATTTTTGATTATTATAATAGACTCGATTTTATTGAAGTGCATAAGTTCTATGCGTAAATTGAATTATTGATTGAATGAATGGATCCCTTTTTAGTCCATTTCGTATGCCAAATTAGGGAAAAGCAAATTATATTATTTGTATATTTTAGAAAATGGCGTCTGTAAAATAATATACTACTACTAAATATATATATTCTCAATTTATTATTAGTAGATTATCTAGGTTTAGCAAATTAGCTTGTATATAAAATAGTTAATATATTATAATTTGATACGATGTTTTAATTTGATTTTATTGTAAATAATTTGTTGCATAACAAATTTACTACTCCCGTCCCCTTTTTTTTATTATTTTACATTTACATATATTCAAGAAATGCCAAAAAAAAAAAAAAGGATGAAAGGAGTATTATATGTATTAGTTACATGTGTTTAAATATACTAGTGGGTGGGTGAATTAAACAAAAGTGACATACTCATGATCATGATCCTTGATATTGACATTACTTGGTCAAAATTTAGTGAAATTAATGCTTTTTCAGTCAAAACCCTCTATATATATATAGCACCATTTTTTTCCACCTTTCTTTTAGCCCTTCAATTATTTTCATTTTATTTCGAAGAAACTTTTGACGAAGCAAATATAAATTCTTCTAGAACCCCTAAATATGTATTTACAGATTTAATATTAATTTGTTCCTGCAAATTAAAAATTTATCATTTGATTATAAACAGATTTTACAATTCTAGTGGGTGTGAATAAAAAAAAGGTTATTGGAAGCTAAAGTGCACCACAATTTCAATCGGATGATTTTTTTTTTTTCTTTTTCTTTTTCTTTTTCTTTCCATACATAACCCTCTATATACCCAACACATATACCTCATTTATTTATTTCCTTTATTCTTTTTCTTTATTTTGAGCCACTTTTTTTAAAGCAACATGTACACTACACCCAACAATTGTTCCAAAGTTCTCTAGAGCCCCTAATTAAATTAAATTAATCAATTTTCAAAGTAAAATATTAAATTCTTGCATACATAGTACGTATATGCTTTGTATGCGCCTACACAACAATTTAATTTAGAATATTGTAGATTTTAAAAGGGCAATTTACGAATTAATTGTCAAACTATTCATTTTTTCACAATAGCGTTCCAAACTAAATTATATGTCAATTAAATAGTCAAACTATCGATGATTTCACAATCGTGTTCCCAACCCGTTTTCCGGCGACCAAGAGCTTACGTGGCTGATCGGAGGCTGCTGACGTGGATTTTTTTTTTTTTTTTTTTTTTACAGCTGATGCATTATTATTTTTTTAGATTTTGATGGTTGTAAGCTTCACCTCTAGTAGTTTTTGTCGAGAGAGATAGGCATGAAAAAAATCCACGTCAGCAGCCTCCGATCAGCCACGTAAGCTCTTGGTCGCCGGAAAACGGGTTGGGAACACGATTGTGAAATCATCGATAGTTTGGCTATTTAATTGACATATAATTTAGTTTGGAACGCTATTGTGAAAAAATGAATAGTTTGACAATTAATTCGTAAATTGCCCATTTTAAAATAATATTTTATTCGCTTTTATCGGGATTCACGGCACCAACACGGCTGCCGGAAAATTCAGCTGCGCCACCACCTCCGCCACGTTATCATACGTGTTCATTATATTAATTAATTTTCTTTTCTTTTCTCTTTTTCTACTACTTTCCCTTTATTCTGTTTATTGTTTGACTTTTACCACTTGACTGTTTTGGTTAAACACATTTTTCTAATTTTATTAATGGCGCTAAAATTCACGCCGCCGCTAAATCGTCCTTCGTAACCAATTAGGCGAAAGTCGCTACTCCAATTCTAGCAAACGTAACCATAGCTATGCAGAGTTCCATCATGCACGACTCGCACTCTATTTTTACACAAAATATCTTCCTACTAATTTGGAGGTTAATTGAATTTCATAATTATAATCTTAAATACTAACGTCGATTGGGTTGACTATTATAAATTCAAGCCTTGAATGTCAAACGTTATATTATTCGATCTAATTAGCACTGTAACATCAGCAACGTGCACGTTTATAGTACACATATTGGATAAGAGAGTTGAGAATGACCACATATAGGAGCGGACACAAAAAAAATATTGAACTAGTAAAAGGTGTATATTATGAATTTCAAGTTGAATGTTTTTATTTTTTTTTTATTTTTTATTATTGTACAAATTAACAAATAATTTGAAAATTTTAAGTGTTTTTTTTTTTGCTCGGTAAGGGCTAGAGCCCTCACACCTCTATTACTGGTTCCACCGATCAGCAGCGGAGCTACCTAGTAATTTGGGGGGTGCAATTGCATCTCAAAATTAGTAGTTAGTCGTACATATTAGTAGTTTATGAGGCATAAGCCCAAAATAAAGAAAATACACACTAATAGCTCATTACTCATTTACCCATATATATTAAGGCTTAAGACCCAAACTAAGAATATATATATATATATATATATATATATATATATATATATATATATATATATAATTGTGTTATTGCTAGCGGACACATTCAAGCTCCACCCAGGCCCGCCATTGCCCTGTCCCGCGGACCTCCGGATCGGACCATTGCCGCTCCGCTACTGCACAACACCATCAACAAATATGACGAGTATATTTTTCGCACCCTCAAATTAATTAATATCTTGGCTCCGCCACTACCACAAATGACTACATATAAAGGCTGTTAAATGCTAGGGTCGGGCCGACACAAGCCATAGCTTGAACCTGTCGAGCCTAAGACATATTTGTGTTATAGCCCAAGCACGTCCAGACTGCAGTTAGGCCGGAACTACTATGCCGGGTTTTTTGAGACGAATTTGACAGCTCTACGCATACATAATTAAATTTGAATTCGGGATCCTCTATCTCTAAATTGATGTCCTAATCGTGTCCCAAAATTCAATTTATACTAGTTTAATGCAAAAAAAATTTAATAAATTTATTTTATAATGATTTAGTTTAGTTTTATGTTTATTTTCAAGGTTCACTCATCCCCATTAGGGTTTATAATTATTTTTAGCATTTAATTTCACTTTTATTAGCATATTAGAGTTGAAAAATTCAAAAATAAAGTATATAATTTAAAAAAAAATCCATTTTTTTTATAAATGTCTATTATGATTTACTATATTATAGTATTTTTATTTTATAAAAAAATATATAAAATTAGTAGAAATTGAATTTTAGGACACCATTGGGGCATAATTTTGAAGATAGAGAATACCATCCCTAAATTTGTTATGATGTTCAGTTTATTAAAGGAATATTAATATAAAAATGTTTAAAAACTCAAACCGACCATGACAAAGTAAAAGTTTACTAAATTAATAGTTTTTTTTATTTTTATTTTTTTAACTACTGTAAAGTAAATTGACCACTATAACAAGTAGAATAACAAATTCAACTAAGATATCAAATCAATGTGAAAATCAATAACTCTTTAAAAATGCAGCGCGCGTCATGCACTATGCCACGTGGCATGCACGCCTCCTCTTATAAATACCCCTCTCCTCTCATGCCTCGACAGTATTCTCCTTCTTCTTCTCCTTCTCCTTCTCCCCTCCTCCGCCTTCTGCCGCCGGCGAGATGGTGAAGTTCTCGAAGGAACTGGAGGCGCAGCTCATCCCGGAGTGGAGGGACGCGTTCCTGAACTACTGGCAGCTGAAGAAGCACATCAGAAGGATTAAGTTGGCGCGAAAATCAAAACACTCTCAGGACTCCAGCTGCGATTTCGGCCGATCTATTATCGATCGGATCCGCTATCTCGCCGGAAAAATCTCCGGCACGACAAGGATCGGCGCCGATATAGTACCGGAAAACAATCAGGTTCATAATTAGATGAACGCCGATCCCCATTAAGCTTACGCTTTTGTTCCTCTCAGAAATTTTATTTTATTTTCCGATTAAAATCGATTATTTTTTCACGCGTATCTTCTTCGTTTTCGTGGTTTTTTTTTTTTTTTGTTAATTATTTGTTATTAGCGGCTGCCTTGTAAACGCACTCTGAAAACACGGCAGTAAGTGTGAAGGCTTGAAGAAAATTTTGCGCGAAATTAATTTTTTGCATTTTTTCCGCCAAAATATAGAAGAGAAATGCGATTACGATACGTTTCTTTCAAGCAAAATTTAGCTCACTTTCTAAATTTAAGCGACCGTTATAGTATAATTGTAGTGAGAATTAATTAAATTACATCATTTATTTAAATAATAATAATAATAATAATAATAAATTATTATTATTATTATTATTATTATTATTATTTCACGTAATGGAATAATAATTTAAAATTACTCCGCCAAAGTTGCTGGATTTATGTTTTTGCGTCATGTTGCAGAAGTCGCGTTTCGTAAACGCGAGATCTTTTTCCAGTTCTTTTGGATTTTTTTATTATTCATTAAATAGATTATTTTTGCAGATGAACAGCGAAATTATTACTGTTGACGAAGAGGAAGAGGAAGTTAATGAAACCGAGCATGCTCAGCTCTTTTCAGAAGAATACGAGGTTATTACTATTTCTTAAAGTAACATTAATTTGTATATTTATTCTTAATAATTATCACATTAATTATTCACAATTTCCAAAATAGAGATCTACAATATCTAAGTAGCATTTATTCTTTTATGGACTTTATTATTATTCTATTGGCTAGCTTAGGTTTCCTTTAATCAAATCCACTTCTTTTTTTAGGCTAGAGGGGTTTTCTGAAAAATCCCAAAAAAAAGTCAAAAGAAAATTAACATCAAACAAAAGATACTAATATAGATTCCTCAAAAAAAAAAAAAAAAACTAAGATAGCGACAAGATTCATAGTTAAGTGAACGTGGTAATTAATTAATATATTTATTTTTATTTGGAACAGGTCAAATTATTTTTGGAGATTTTGGACGAAGAGCTGAGAAAAGTAAATCAATTCTATGCTGAGAAAGAAATCGAATTTCTTGAAAGAGGAGAATTACTGAATAAGCAGCTTCAGATACTGCTGAACCTCAAGCGTGTTCTGAGCGCCGGCCGCCGAAAAAACTCACCGCCGAGGAGCGGCGGCGACTCGGAGTTCCTCTCTTCTCCCGACCCGCCGCCGTGGCGGTCGGACTCGGACTTTTCCGGTTAGTTAACTACTTTCCCTTTTTAAATTAATATTTCTTGCATGCAGATATTACAAAAAAAGGTGACGTATTATATTGAATTATGACACAATAAATCGTATTCATGTCGGCGCAGAAGAGGGTGGAAGTCCGACGACGGAGCAAGAAACGGAGAACGTGATAGCTGCATTAGAGAGAAACGGAGTGAAATTCGATTATTCGTCGAAGCCGAAGAAAGGGACGACGACGAAGCCTAGGATTACGATGAGAATCGATATTCCGGCGACGACGCCGACGAGGACTATCGCCGCCGTGACTTCAATGATCCGGGAGGACAGTAAGAGAGGAGGCGGTGGAGGAGGAGGCGGCGAATGCATCAACAGTAGCAAGATTCAGGCTGCAGAGAAGATGATCAGAGGGGCATTAGTGGAACTTTACAGAGGTTTAGGATTGCTCAAAACATACAGGTATTTTTTTTCTTTTTTTAATAAATAATCTGACTTATTTTCACTAATTAAAAGAAAGTATAATATTATTATATTTTTAATTAATATTTAATTAATTAGTCAAGATTGTGATGGGAGTTTTGATGGTTTTTGGCAGCTCATTGAATATGGTTGCCTTCACAAAAATACTCAAGAAATTCGACAAGGTAATATTAATTTACAAAGGTTAAATTTTTAATTAGTTTTATGAAGCTATTTGAATCTTAATTTACGTTTTACTTTCTTTTTTTTCATCTTTTTTTCTTTTCTTTTTTTTTTCTTTTTTTTTTTTTTCTAATTTGCCATGCAAGAACAGGTATCGAATCAGCAGGCATCAGTAGATTATCTGAAAAGAGTAAAAAGGTCGGATTTCATCACTTCAGATAAGGTAAATGTAACCAAAAAAAAAGACTTAATTTGATTAAATAATTGTAAATATGCAGTAATTATTAAATGATGAATGTAATAACACTAATTAATTATTGTGGAAATTAACAAAGGTGGTGAAATTAATGGACGAAGTGGAGTCCATATTCACAGAGCACTACACCAACAATGATAGGAAAAAAGCCATGAAATTCTTGAGGCCATTACACCACAAAGACTCTCATGTTGTCACCTTTTTTGTTGGTAAATTAATTTTCAACTTTTTTTTATAAATAAATTTAACTAAATTTTGAATCTTTTTGCATAATTCAATATTAATTTTCTATAATATTGTGACAGGTTTATTCACAGGAAGTTTTGTGACGTTGTTCTCTGTCTATGCAATATTGGCACATATAACTGGCATGTTCTCTTCGTCAACAAAAACTGTTTATATGGAAGCAGTCTACCCTATTTTCAGGTTATTATAATTTTTAAAGAATTTCATAAATATACAAAATCTTTTCATTTTTATATATTCATTTTATCTTCTTGTTGCAATGTGCAGTGTGTTTGCATTGCTGAGCCTGCACTTGTTCATGTATGGTTGCGATCTGTTCGTGTGGAAGAGCAGCAGGATAAACTACAACTTCATCTTCGAGTTTCAGCCGAGCAACGCCCTAAAATACGGAGATGCCTTCCTAATCTGCACTTCTTTGATGACTGCAGTTGTTGGTGCTCTTGTATTGCACCTCATCTTGCTCTCGACTGGCTTATTTCCTAGTGTGATCGACTTAATACCTGGGATCTTGCTTCTGGTATATTTATATTTACTTATTATTAGGCCCCATTGTGTACAGAGTTTGATGATGTGTGGTTTCTTGGTAGTGTTCTTTGCTGCTGCTGATATGCCCTCTCAATGTGTTTTACCGGCCAACGCGTTACTGCTTCCTTAGAGTTATGCGGAACATCATATTTTCTCCGTTTTATAAGGTACTAAACTGCGGTTTTGAGAGGTGAAGTATGGTCGAATTCAAGATTGATTGAACATGATGTCTCAACTCGTGTATAATGCAGGTTTTGCTGGTGGACTTCTTCATGGCTGATCAGCTCACTAGTCAGGTAGCCATTGTTAGTGTAGCGAAAAATACACGAAGCCACGAAAGTTTTCTTGTTTGAATTCAAGTGAAGAAACGACTCATTTGCTGTTTTTGGAACAGATTCCATTGTTAAGGCACCTGGAAGCTGCATCGTGCTATCTTGTAGCAGGAGGTTTCAAAACGCACCGTTTTGACATGTGCAAGACGGGGAAGCTCTACAGGGAGCTAGCGTACGTTGTCTCCTTTGCCCCCTACTACTGGCGAGCAATGCAGGTATATACATACATACATACTTTCGCCTTCGCCTTTTTTCCACCTCATTTTCTTTTAGTACTTTAATTGTGATTGATGTGCAGTGTGCGAGAAGATGGTTTGACGAGCGCAATCCTGATCATCTTGCTAACTTGGGAAAGTACGTCTCGGCCATGGTGGCAGCCGGGGCTAGGCTAACGTATGCCATACATCCCTCACAGCCATGGATGTGGATAGTATTGGTTACTTCAGTTATTGCCTCAGTTTATCAAATGTATTGGGATTTTGTTAAAGATTGGGGGCTTCTCAATAGGAAGTCCAAGAATCCATGGCTCAGAGATGATCTTGTGCTCAAGAACAGAAGCATTTACTATGCATCCATAGTAAGTAATCTACCTCTCTCACCTCTCTAGATTAGATTCTCTCTATGAGTGTGACTGATAACTTGTGTTGAGTGTGAATTCTCAGGCTTTGAACTTTGTTCTGAGAATATTATGGGTGGAGGCTGTGATCAAGTACAACGTAGGGGCGTTGGAAACAAACATGCTCGACTTCTTCCTAGCTTCGATGGAGGTGATTAGGCGCGGACACTGGAACTACTACAGGTAAGAGCATGCTAAGAAGATAGTGATAGGTGATGGCCTCATTCTTATATGTATTCTAACACAATTTGGTTAATTAAAAAAAAAAAAACAGACTGGAAAATGAGCACCTGCACAATGCTGGCAAGCTTAGAGCAGTGAAGACAGTGCCATTACCATTCAATGATATGGATTCAGACTGAAATCGCATGTGTGCAGATGCACCACTAATGCTCGAAACGAGGAGGGGAAGACAATACTTTAACCTGTCTCGATCCTCCTTGTGGCTCGGGTAATCATGAGTTCTACTCTACAATGGAGAGTTTCCGACATAATTCTTGATTGAGCTGTACCTTTACTTCTCCAGTTAGTGTCTATCCTATGAAAATATCATAGCAATTTATGTACCTTAGAATCAAGACTAGTTGATCTAAAGCTGATGTGGAAACTTTTCTCTTGAATTTCTTGATTCTATCAAGAAAATGCAGTGAAAGAAAACTTTTGAACACTAAATGCATCCATTGTTTATTTCCTCAATCCAAAAGCAATTCAGATTTCAACACTTCCCATCAAGCAAAAGGGAAGAAAACCAGATATACAATAGAAATAGAGTAATTACAAATAAAGCTTGATTAAGAAACAACACCAAATCATTCCAAGAAACAAGTTTCAACCTATGCAACTAACATGGCAAGACAGACAGGCAATAAGTTATTGCTCGATCAATGCAGCTGAAATTTTCGTCTAGAACAAGTACCTCCACTGCGCTGGACGATCCTTGGATATGAGCAGAGCCCTCGAAGACAGATAGTCGAAAGAAGGGTTATACATATCATCAGGTCCGATGATTTCCTTCACGTCTTGAGAGCTGTTGTAGTCCATTGCATAGGAAGGCAGCCCATCATCACTTAATGAGTCGAAGACGAATAAACCGAGTCCACAAACTCCCATCACGTAGTCCGAATTTCCCCAAACTTGAGTCAATGCAGTGAAGTGGCTGTGAGCGTTCGACTCTGGCAATGTGTAGGTGCTGAAGTGCCTCTGCTTGCGCAACGAAAACTGTTGGATTTGGGAAGAGTATTGCTTCCTCGCAGCTGATTTTAAACTGGAACACCCGATGTAGATAGAATCCCCACGAGAGAAAGCCGACTGCACGTCCACTCCAACTTTCGGCATCTTGAAAGCAATGCCCGAAGGCTGTCGAAAATCTAGAACGTTGATGGAATCCGAAGTGCAGAACACTCCATCGTTCCCTTCTGCTTCAGCTGAACTAACCCTGCATGAAATACATATATACTCAAAAATCAAAATAAAAAGCAATAAATAACCATGTATTGACAGTTAACACACATATATGCATATGAGAGAGAGAAGGGGACATATTAGTTTCAATGATTAAGGGCACAGAAGGTTAAAGAAGACAAGCTCCCAACCATTTAATCAGCTGCAAATCCTCACCCAAAAGCTAAACACCAAAGGGTAAGAACTCTCTAGCCTTCTTCAATTTTCATAAAACTAAAGTCTATGGCCTAAACTTCTCTGCCATAGTACACACACACATGTGAACCTTAAGCACAAAGAAAAATCAAAATAAAAGTGTAGGAAAGAGATTTCTAAGCAAGTCCACACGAATTAAACATTTATGCATAAGCAAGAAACATAAAAGCATCCTTTGCATATTAACAAAGCAATTGAAAAACTGAACAATACTTTAATGAAATAAGCTGCACCACCTTTTAATAAACACTCTTTCTATGTAGAGCAGAATTCATAAACATATTCAACTTCTCTTACCTTTGCCTAACTCCTCCTCCTAATTCTGCATCAGTGTTGTTCACATGAAGAGCGGAGATTTTACGCCAGACGAAGAAACGGACAGCAGTGCCTGAGAACTAAGAGAACTAACATCCCATACAGAAACACCATCAGATTCTGCAACTGCCACTTTACCTCTACTTCTCCACTGCAAAGGACTTGCATAGTCCATTGCTGAGAGTGGCCTCTGCAACTCCCACTTCATCACCTGCTCTCCATCACGAATATCATAAAGTTGGATCGTCCTCTGATAGCTCGAGCCCGACATGATGAGAGGTCCACATGGCTTGTACCACCATTGTTGGTTCTCGGAGGCCATAGCAGTCGAAAGAGTGAATCTTCCGTGCATTGTGTTGTTCGAAAGAGGAGCAAGGGCAGTCCTTACATGCGTGGATTCGTCCTCAAAATGATAAGCACATATCTTCTTGGTGTAGAAATCCCACGAACAGAAGCCCGAATGAGCTGAATTTCCAGCAGAGGCTGCCACGACATACCTTCCCGAACATCCATCAGAACTCGGGGCACGAATCATCCAACAATCTTGCCATATATTCGGGACGACTCCAGCGGGAGGCTTGTACTCCGCCTTCTCCTGTGAAGAAGAAACGAACGATGCTATTAATATAGGTATAGTATAAACTATAGAGTAACAAATGTATTAAGAAGGTTACGATTGTACCTCAGAATTAGAAATGTCATAGAAAGAACAGAAGCCATCATCATGAGCAAGAAGAACAGACTCTCCCTCGGAGACAAACCATCCTCCAGTTGAGGTCTTGCGACCTATGTCATGCAATTTATAAGTCGAATCTTCCTCCACCTCGTCTTCAAATGCCATATTCGGCACCCTCTCTTCGTCATCAAACTCGTTGAGCTTTTCATCAGCCATAAGGAAAGCATCAACATTAGCTTTAGCTTTGTCCTTGCGTGCATTTGAAGAAGAACTTTCACCAATAGAAGTCTTGGAATCATCCATCTCACTTGCTTCTTCACCAACTTGTGATTCTTCCTTGCTCAACGAAGCCAGAAATTTTGCAGCATTAGCATCATCTTCGAAGATAATCACCTTCTCATCCACAATAGGCGTCTCCGTTGACTCTCCAACTTCTAATACACGAGCCTCGGAACTTTTAACTGTCGACTTAGATAGAGTCCTATCTCTAATCAGCTTATGATGAGGAAACAGCCTAGCTTCAAGTTCTTCGGCATTCAGCCCCTTAGCTGTGCACTGAGCATCTTTTGCTTTCTTTTCTTCTTTCTCGTCTCGACTCCTCGAATCTCCATCACTACCCCCAACATACACCATTGCCTTCTCAATCCCAGTAATCTTTTCTTGAATATCAGACAGTATCATCTTCGATGCATCCGGATTATTCGAATCCAACATATCTTTCGTCCTCTTTATGTCGGATGCTATCCTCTTCACTTTCCCTTCCAAGAAGGCAAGCTTTTCATGAAGCTTGCTTGGATACTTGTTTGCAGCACTTCCACTAGCAGCACAACTGACTTTGTTCGACATCTTCGACTCTCTCGAAGTCGACCCAGGTAGAACTCCTACAGCACTAGACTCTAAACCAGATTTCAGATTAACTTCCTCAAGATCAGATTTTTTCACTATTTCTTGAAATTTCCTTCCTGGCTCCTCCACACTGAGTCCATTTTTCTTGAAATCTTTCAACACCCTCTTTTCAAGATTTGGGATTTCGATTTTAGCAGAGCCTAAAGTTTCTTCTTTTATATCACTTCTCTTATCGTTCACAACCCTAATTTTAGCCTTATCTTCTATTTGAAAACCGCCATCTATTGGACCCAAAAATCCCCCATTTTTCGCCAAATCTTTACCAACCCTTTTCTCAAGATCAGATTTTTCATTCAAAACTTTCAAATTAACACCATTTTCTTTACCCCTAGCCGAACTTAGATAAGGCTTCGAAGCAATTTTTCTCATATCAGAAAGAACCCTAGTAAAATCAGAAGGACTAGAACTCCTACCTCTCGGCAGAGACGAAGTTGACCTCCTGGAGCGGGTCTCCTCCGTTGCCTGCGGCGGCGCCGCCGCGGACTTGTCCACCCGCGCCATGGGTTTCAGTGTGGGCTTCTGGGTCGCGGCCCGAACCCGTGATGTCGGTCTGGGGTTCTCCTTCCCCACCGAAACCGACCTCCCGGAGACCGGTGATACTTTTCCGGCGGCGGGTGCAGCCGAGATTTTCCCTCCTCCGCCGCCGCGTTCTTTAATCCGGCGCACCGACGCGGTGGACATTTTGGTGGGATTGATTGAGCTGGTTTACCTTTCTGTGTGTGAAAAATTTGAGAGAAATGAGATTAGGTATTGGAACTCTGATTCTTGGGAATGTGAGGTTGAAGATAAATTTTGAGATTTTGTGTTTGGGCGGGAGAAGGGAAGTCTTTGGATTTTGAAATTTTTGGGGAAAAAATAATTTTAAATGATGATTATGGTCAGAACAATAATTCAGGAAATGTTCTTTGATTAATTGATTTATTTATGGTATTTGGATTGATTAAAATTTTAAAATATTGTGACTTGCAAAATCTAAGAGAAAATTTAGGTGAGTGATTATATAGAAAGACGAATTTGGAATTATAAACTTTTATTCAAATTTAATCACATCATCATAAATTTACTTATAGCATCTTTCTTTTTTGAATTAGTTACTTTATACTCGCTCGGTCATGTTTAACTTGACATTCTTCATATTTTATATTCCAGCCGTTTGAGTGAAAGTGAGACGTTTAATTATTTTATATTTCACGTATATTCAACAAACATCTCATTTCTGTTCAGAACGGATAAAGTACATCATATATATTGAAGAAGTGTGTCAAATTCAACAAGACTATAGTATATTAGAAGGCAATTTAATTATTAACAATTTCCAAATTTATTTAGCTACTTCATCTACAAAAAAGGATTTTTTTTTTTTAAACTTCGCTCAATCACATTGATTCAAAATACAGTAAAACCTCTCTATAGTCATATCCTTGGGACCACAAAAAAATATTCCTAAATGGGGGTTATTCCTAAATAGAGTTATAAGGTTTTTTTTTTTTTTTAAATGCATGTATATTATATAATGGTATAATTAGTAGATACATGTACATGTAATGTGTTGAACTTAATTGAACTAATTTACTCACGTAATATGAAAAGACAATACTCAAGAGTCACCCACCATAGATGCATGTACTTGCTTTTGATTGCTTTAATTTTTTCATCTATAAATACTATGTATAATACATTTTTTTTATCAATTACATCAAATCAACATTTTCTTCCTAAATGTAAATTATGATTTATTCCTAAATATTAAATACATTAAATCTATTAAATCTATTGTAATCTATTAAATCTAGTAAAATCAACATTTTTTTATCAAATACATTAAATCTATTGTAAAATTATATATATTATTATGATTTATTCCTAAATGGAGGTGTATTTCTTTATGTTGGGACTTGAAAAAATATGAATTATGACAATATGGAGTTTATTCCAAATTATAACTGGTCCCAAGTTGAGACCATGAATTTTTATTCCTAAAGAGAGTTTATTCATTAATAGAGTATTCTTTTTGAGAGGTTTTACTGTAATTGGATTGTTTCATGGGATATAAAATTAGTTTCTATTCACAGTTTTAATTGGAGTACTATCTTGCTCAAAAAAATAATAATAATAATAAAAAAAAAATCTTATACTATCACTAATGATGAATTTGAAAACTTCCCATAGAGAAAATTTAACCTACTAGTAATAAAGTGTAGTACTCTCTCATCATGTCCAACTTGACACAATTTATTATACTGCACATATATTCAAAAAGTATGTCAAGTTGAACAGAACGAAATCCAAAATAAAACAAAGTATACGTTCCACTTATAAATAGTCGTTTGAATATTATAACATACTTGGTTTCAATAAAATAGGCTCTTTATGAGTGATATTGGGGAATAATAATTTTGATAAAGTCATAACATTGTCATTTTTTTAGAAAACATAATATTTCCTAACTTGTTAGGTCTAAAATACTCAAATCACAGTGAGTTTCTACAATAGTGGTGTAATATTGCGATATGATTTGCATTGATTATGAAAAAAATTATTTTATTACACTTGAGAAGTTATATGGAGTATTTGAATTGGACAAATGTTTCTTCAGATCTAACCATATTTTGTCCATCTAGAACGTATCTACTAAAACAATACATTCAGGCTTCGTTTGGTAGAAAGTTAGGATTTCACAAGATTAATAAATATGAGATTATTTGTATGAATAGAAAGTGAGATAAGTTATTTATATTAGTGTTTGGTAGGTAAGATTAAAAAGTAAGATAAGTTAAATAGGTGTTTGGTATCATCACAAAACTCAAGATTAGATTGGAAATTTACAAAAATAACCTTATATTTTTTATGTATCTAAAGAAAAAAAATCCCTCTAAAATACAAAACCTAACATTTCCTTATTTTTTGTAATCTATTTTTTGTTATTTATTTATTTTTAGTTTGTAAACTACTTTAATTTTTTTTTTACATAATTTTTTTATTTTGTAATCTATTTTAAAAATGTTTTGTAGTCTAATTATTTTTTTGTTTATATATTAAAGTAGCAAAAAAAGAATTAAACAAAAAAATGAGTAGAAACCAAAATAAAGACTGTAAACCAAAAAATAAAGGAGAAAACGAGGGCTGTTGTTTTATTTTGTGCAATCCTACATAGTAGAGCAGACAATATTATTATTATTATTATTATTATTATTATTATTTGAAAATAATGTTACATTTAATATAACATACTATTATATTATCATATACTACCTCCATCCCATTACATTATTCACATTCACTATTGCGGCACGTTTTTCCACCGAAACCTAGTACGGGTTTTAAAATATATTTTTGACGTATTCATTTTTTCACGGGATACTATGAGCGTATTCATTTTTTCACGGGATACTATGACACTCATAGTATCCCGTGAAAAAATGAATACGTCAAAATTATATTTTAAAACCCGTATTAGGTTTCGGTGGAAATACATGCAAAAAGGTAAATGTGATTAATGTAATGGGATGGAGGTAGTAATATATTTTAGATAAAATAACTCATTATTTTTCAAATGACAAAATGGTAAAAAAGATGAATAATCCATGGTACTGTTTGAGTCGGACAAATTATCCGACCAAAATGGTCGGTTTGTTTATCCAAAGGGAATAGTGAAATAAGGCCGGGCCTTTCATTTATCCCGGGCTCCCGAGTTTAGCAATAATGGTTACCAAACACTTAGATTAGACTAGTTAACTCATCCTATCTTGGGTTATCTCATGTACCAAACATAGCCTCAATTTAGTTCATGCTATTTCTCAAAACAAACAAAAAAAGAAGTGGTCATCAACTAACCACCCAAAAAGTATTTTTTTTCTTTCTATTTTTTCCGTCAAAAAAATCTCCCAAAAATTGAAGGAAAAATGGAAATTTGGTAGTACAATCTAGAACATAGACATTGCCCCAAACGCAAGATTCTGTCCGAATATCTCTCGAGTCCACGTGGCGCGATTTCAGTCCATCTCCTCAAAATCGAGTGCTCACCACCCAATCACAAGCTACAAAACCACACACACTACACACAGTCGCCGCAGCAGCAATGGCGTCGGTTCTTCACTCGCCGCTTCCCCTCTCCCACCACCGCACTTCCTCCTCAAAATCCGCTTCCACCTCCGTCACCAGTTTTCCGGCAACTCAAGGAATCCACCACTCATCACCGCTTCGCCCGAAAAGCTGCGATCTCAAGGATGACGTCATTTGCCGAACGTCTATCGGCGAAGTCACGTTCATTCAGCCCCCGGAATCTGCACCGCCGCCCAAAGAAGATCCCATTGGACCCCTCAAGATCAAACTTTTGGTCTGAATTCTTGTTTTTGGTGCTCTTCTGTTCTTCATGAATCTTGAATCTTGAGTTTCAATGGAGTTCTTGCTTTCTTGTTTTTTATGTTTATAAATAATGGGTTGTCTTGAATTGTGTGAAACAATTGGGAAATTTCTGTTTTGGGTGATTATGCATAGATACTATGATCTTGAATTGAATGGTGTGAAGAAAGAAGTTCATCTTATTTGAAGATATTAGATTCCAAGATCCAATTTTTAGATTGTTTTTTGGCTATATTATTCAATTATTTAAGACCCTTTTGGCTAAGGGTTTGACATAGAGAAGAATTTTGTCTTTCTTGAATCAACATGATTAGATTAGTGTTATTATGTGATCAAGAACAATTAAGTGTACCTTTGGAATGTAAGAATTTCCAATACAAAGCAATCATGAATCATAATTTATTAAATTAGACTTTTAAATTGAGGATACATATGTATATCTTTGTAACTATATGAGTAATGAATCTTGATTATGGTTGGATTCATTTGAAATGTGTTTCTGCCTTTGTTGAGTGATGACTGCTCCGATTTTCGTAGCTCGAAACAATCAGAAAACAAAAATGCTTTATTCCGTAACCCGGGTTTTCATTGCAGAGCGCTGTGTCCGGGTTGAACAGAGGTCTTGCAGCGAGTGTGGACGACCTTCGGAGAGCTGATGATGCAGCAAAAGAGCTCGAAACGAGTGGAGGTGCTGTCAATTTACCAGCTAACCTTGATAAGCTACAAGGGAGGTGGAAACTGATTTACAGCAGTGCCTTTTCGTCTAAGACTCTTGGTGGTAGTCGTCCCGGCCCACCTACGGGAAGGCTTCTTCCTATAACCCTAGGCCAGGTAAAGAATCTCCCTAACCTAAATGGGAGCCGGGGGGCCGGGGGTCGTTTTACTTTGGGTGATAGAATAATTTGACAGCACGTAGCATCGAGTATTTGAAGTATTACATGATCAAACAAGCTTAAGTTGAGTGTATGTGAATTCTAGATGGGAATCATCGCCTATCTTTTACTATTTTCGAAAATTCATTGCCTCGTTCGTGCTTAATGTAGGTATTCCAAAGGATCGACATCTACAGCAACGATTTTGACAACATAGTCGATCTTGAATTGGGCGCTCCATGGCCTCTGCCTCCTGTTGAAGTAACAGCCACCTTAGCCCACAAATTTGAGTTCATAGGTCAGTTGCTTCGAATAAATCTTCAAAACTTGATTCGACACTTTTCTCCTTTCGTCTTCTCGTTGCATCAAACCTTGTACATTGCTCTTAAGTTGAATATGCGAATCTCATGATACTAAAACAGGAAATACTGGAATCAAGATCATCTTCGAGAAAACAACGGTGAAGACCACCGGAAGCTTGTCTCAGTTGCCAGCATTGGACATTCCCCAGTTACCGGAAGCGCTCAGGCCACAGACTAATAGAGGGAGTGGTGAGTTCGAAGTTACGTATCTCGACTCTGATACGCGTATAACTCGAGGAGACCGAGGCGAGCTCAGGGTTTTCGTCATTGCCTAGAGTTTTTGAGAGAGAGATCATGCTTTGATGCGGTCTTGGTTGCATCTGTCTGTAGAGATATATGTAGATTTC
The DNA here is from genome assembly GCA_001642375.2 of Mentha longifolia. Taxonomy (NCBI): domain Eukaryota; kingdom Viridiplantae; phylum Streptophyta; class Magnoliopsida; order Lamiales; family Lamiaceae; genus Mentha; species Mentha longifolia. Next base: position 1,872,931 of record CM038110.1, on the reverse strand, counting down.
ATTACGAGTTAATGAGTTGAATGGAAGAAAAAAACATCTATACATAATAATACATGCTTTCTTGTTTTCTTTTTTACTCCCCCTCTTTTTTTTTATTGGAATTGAAATGATCGGAATAATGCAATGGTTGCCTCTGTTTTTTGTTGTTATTGGTGGAATATATCTATTTGTACTAACCATATATATATATTTTTTTTATTCTTCTTTTTTTTCTTCTTCTTCAATTTCTCAATATTATGATTTAATCTAATTTACAATATCCGACTAAAGTTCACTAATTCAATTAGGATTTTATCAATTTTTTAGCATTTAATTTTAATAGGTCAAAAAAGGAATTAACTACTAGAAAAAATATTTATAAACTACAATTAGATTAATGAGTTCTTGTCAATTGTTACTAAACTATATTACATCGAAATGGAAGAAAAAAAAAATACATTAAGGAAAATATGATCTCAACTGGTACAAGTCAAAATAATTATTGGTGGGATGTGTTTAATGACACTAAATGTTATAAATTGACCCAATTTTTTCATGAAATTTCGAATAACAATCTATCGAAATAACATAAAAAATGGTCACGGAAAATTTAGAATGAGAGTAAAAAATATTCAAATTAGTTTCCAAAGATAATAGAATGGAGTAAAATTTAAAATATAATAATAATAATAATAATAATAATAATAATAATAATAATAATAATAATAATAATAATAATAATAATAATAATAAGGTAACAAGCGTTATAAATAATAAGGTAACATTTTCTCGGGCCGGGCCCAACAGAAATTAGCCCACGGCCCGCAGCCTCTAATGGGAACACGAGTTCCTTCGTTGCTTGCGCTGCAGAAAAAAGAGACGTTACATTGCAACGGCTCTTTAAATTCAAACTCTAATAAACAAAAACACCCAAAATTCCTCCTCTTCCATCAATCAATTCCCCTTCTTCCTCGTTCATTTCCATTCTTGAATCTCTCTCTCTCTCTCTCTCTCTCTCTCACTTCGCAGCAAAATCTCGAGCGACTTTCTTTCTTCAAGAATTTCCATAGAAATTCATAAGATCCGACCCAGAAACTCCGATATTTCAGTGCAAAACGTAAAGTAATGGCTCCGACTCCTTCAAAATCGAATCTTTCGACGCCGTCGACGAAACCCAACGGGGCCCACCACCACTCCAAGACTCCACTATCAAGGCAGCGGCTGAATTTCGCCAGAGAAGCGGCGGCGAACGCCGCCGCCGCCGCGCCGTCGGAGCACCCAGTAGAGGTCATAGGCAGGATCCGCGACCACCCGGAACTAAAGGGCAAGCTCAACCCGAACCCTTCAGCTCTGCAAATCAACGGCGATGCCAAATCCGTGAGGGTGAAGACCGAAATCGGGTACAGGGATTTCACTCTCGACGGAGTTTCCATGTCGGAGGAGGACAGTCTCGAGGGTTTCTACAAGAAATTCGTGGAGTCGAGGATCAACGGCGTGAAGATGGGCCAGAAATGCACGATCATGATGTACGGCCCCACCGGGTCGGGTAAGAGCCACACGATGTTCGGGTGCCCGAGGGAACCCGGGATCGTGTACAATTCGTTGAAGGGGATTTTAGGCGAGGAAGAAGATGAGAGGGAAAATGTGGGGTTGGGTACTTTTGTGCAGGTGACTGTGTTGGAGATTTATAATGAGGAAATTTATGACCTCTTGTCTTCAACCAATAATGGTGGAGGGTTTTTTCCTGGATGGTCCAAGACTGGTTCTGCTTCTAAGGTGATAGTTTATTTGATTTATTTTAAGGTTTTGACTGTATTTGTTCATGCTATGAAGAATTGATAGTTGATGGTTTGGTGAAGTTTGTTCTAATCATATGAATATGATGATGAATTGCTTCTACGGTGACAGTTTTAGTTTGATTTATTTGAGGGTTTTGACTGTGTTTGTTCATGCTACGAAGATTAATGGTTGATGGTTTGGTGAAGTTTGTTTTCATTTTGATTTTAGTTTGATTTGTTTGATGTTTTGACTGTATTTGTTCATGCTGTGAAGATTCATACTTGATTTTAGTTAGGCTTCATGTATAATTTAGTTTGTTTTAGATTTAATGTGATTCTGGATTTGGTTGAAGAACTTAGTAACTCATTTCGGAAGTTGAGGTTACATCGAAAACTAGTTAAGCTCTTCTTGTTCTTAGCTCTGCAGTTGATTTGAATTTGTTGAAGTATTTTCTTGTGATTCATCTTACATTTTCATAACAAGAACAAAGCCAGCCTAATAATTTAGCTATGTGTTGCAGGTGAGGCTGGAAGTGATGGGGAAGAAAGCGAAAAACGCGACTATTATATCAGGACATGAGGCTGGAAAGATACTGAAAGAGATTCAGAAAGTGGAGAAGAGAAGAATAGTGAAGAGCACTCACTGCAATGAAACAAGTTCTAGAAGCCATTGCATGGTACTTTTCTTTTGAAACTTTCTTTTAATTTACTTGAAGGGCTACATAATAGTAGTATTTAAGTTTAGAGTTATTTTCTTGAATTGTGACAGATAATTGTCGATGTTCCAACCGTTGGAGGACGTCTCATGCTCGTGGACATGGCTGGTTCAGAGAATATAGAACAAGCTGGTCAAAATGGATTTGAAGCAAAGATGCAGGTGTGTTCATATACTCTCTCTTAAGTACACTTCAATGTTGCTTTCTTTAGGAAAATTGTGAAAAAAAAAGAAACAATCTTTGCATATGCAGACAGCAAAGATCAACCAAGGCAATATAGCACTGAAGAGAGTGGTTGAATCGATTGCAAATGGCGACTCTCATGTTCCGTTTCGTGATAGCAAGTTAACCATGCTTCTTCAGGTTAGCTTATGATCCATGAATTGAATTATGAATGTTATGTACCATGCATTGATTTCTGAAATCGAGGCGATGTGTTCTTGAGCAGGATTCGTTCGAGGATGATAAGTCGAAGATTTTGATGATACTATGTGCTAGCCCTGAACCAAGAGAATTGCATAAAACTATTGCTACCTTAGAATATGGGGCAAAAGCAAAGTGCATAGTTAGAGGTCCTCACACACCTATTAAGGATAAAGGTGCTGAAGATTCTTCTTCTGCTGTTATTTTGGGATCAAGAATAGCAGCTCTGGATCAGTTCATCTGCAAGCTACAAATCGAGAACAAAACTCGAGAGAAAGAGCGAAATCTGGCCCAAAAGGAGCTAACTAGGAAAGAAGAGGAAGTGTCTTTGCTAAAGACAAGGCTTGCTCAAGCAGAAAAAAGAGGAGTGGAAGCAAGTGAGGAGGAGATCAATTCGAAAGTAAATCAACGTACGCAGAGGCTGAAGAATGAGCTAGAGAGGAAGATTCTAGAGTGTGAGAAGATGGCTAATGAGCTCGTTGAAATGGAGAGGCGAAAGATGGAGGAAAGGATTCTCCAACAGCAGCAGGAAGTTGAAATGCTTCGTCAGCGCTTGGAGGAGATTGAGTACGAGCTTCGCCTCTCGAGGGCTGGGAGCTCATCCGTGGAAGGTGGAAGCTTCATGAAGAAGCTGCTTCAAGCCTGTAATGATGATTCAGACATGGTTAAGTCCATGGATCTGGACAAATCGCTCGATTTGGAGACGAAAGTGATTTTCAATGGAGACATGAATAGTGCTGCTGCTGTTTCAGGTTATTCATACATGAGTGAAGGAATGTATAGTTTCCCAAACAAAAGATGCTTGACCACCGTGTACGAGGAAGAAGAAATTGAGAATGAAGATGAAGATAAGAACAGTCACACAGATGAAGAAGTCGAGAAGGAGGTGATCGAGGAGAAACAGATGATAGTAACACCAGATGTTGCAATCAGAAATCAAGAAAAGTCTCATCTCAGCGATGCATCAGACCTCGAAGGACTCAAATTGTACGAAGATTCTGAAAACACTGAAGAAACAGCTGCTTCTCGACAGCTGAGGATTCAGAATATTTTCACTCTTTGTGGGAATTATAGAGAGCTTACACAGCATAGCAACACTCCTGCTTCGTCTGATCCATTGAAGGCCAGTAATGAAGATTCTGCTTCAAGAATGATCAATGGAATCTCCCAACTCAAGACGAGCATCTCCAAAGATGTACTTGGTGAAGGAGAAGATGATCTTGGGAAACTAAGGGGCTCTGGTGAGAAACTGGAGGAGGATCAAATCGAAGTATATGTGAAGTGGGAGGCCTCAAAGGAGAATCCTGGGAAGTTCATCACCACAATGAAGGTTTTCAAAGACTCGACTCTCGCTGATTTGAGGAAGTTGATCGAAAAGCATCTTGGTGGAGACCAGCAGCCTTTCACATTTCTTGCTCTTGGGGTATGTCCTACTAACTGATCACTTCTCTCTCTCTCTCATCATTTTATAGTTCTAATGAGACTGCATCATGATTTATGATGAATACATTAGGATCCTTCTGGTGCTCCTGTGGCTAAGGAGAAGGAAGCGACTACAAAAACGAGCAAGCTTCCTCTTTGCAAGAACCAACTACGTGGACATCTTGTCTGTCTACGCCCAACGAAGGCAGTTCAGTGGATTGGTCGCCAGCCCTTCAGTCCACTAGAGAACAAGGTGGCCACGACTCCAATTTCACTTGTGACAAAGAAAGTCGATGAATGTTTTTCACCTGATATAGCTCCACATTTGAGTTCCACACCGTTTATTACCGTAAGAAGGCACTAGGTTCTATCCAGTAGTTAAGTGTAAACCCTAGTATATGGTGTGTAGTACATGTTGTGTAAGCCTAGACTGCAAGATTAGCTGCTCGAAATGAGTATGTATGCAGTTTATGTACTGCTGGTGCATTAAGCATTTTGACTATGGCTGTGAAAGCATGTTTTGTTCTTGTTCTTCTGCAGATAGTGATTTTCTTTCATTGTGTAGTTTCTTTATCCGTACAATCACAGTAAATGTGCAAGAAAGTAAAATTCAAACTGTAATGGCGTAAATGATGGAATATCATTAGTATTTCTTGCATTGATATTTCAAAAACCTGCAAGAATGTACAAAATTCTACTTTGGAATTTTACGATCACAAAAAACAAACCCTCCGAAGATTTTCCTCTGCTCTGCTAATAATCTAAAAGCTGCAAGAAAAACATTTGAGTCTCAACTTTCAAGTAGAGAAGATATCATTTTGGAGGAAGGCTAATTCAGATGTGTCCAATTGGCTTTCGAGTCTAAGCAACAATGACTTCGCTGTGGCTTCTAAATACTTTCGTTCCTCTGGGTGACGCCACAGAGCTAAAAGCACCTCAGGAGGGAAAACTGGTGCAGCCTCAGCTTGCAGTCGTCTACCTTTCACTATGCTTCCATTTAATCTGCAAATTAAAAAAGGAATCAAAATCTTCTAGTTTTCCAATGTGTGTGGAGAGAGAGAGAGAGAGAGAGAGAGAGAGAGAGAGAGAGAGAGAGCGAGAAGGTATACTTGTTGAGGATCTTCCACATGTTTGGCCATTCAGCAACTTTAAAATGCACATCTAGCACATAGGGAGTTCTAACAAAGGTTGAGAAAACATCTCCAAGAGATTTGCATAATGGGTTGACTTCATTCAATTCAAGGTGATCTCTGCTTGTGATCCTTGCTACTGTTGTTCTTGGACAATCAATTCTTAGCATTACCAAATGCCTTCCCAAAACATCGATGGACTGTTCTACAAGCGCCCGTTCTTTCCCGATTTCTGTCTGGAACACAACATTTCAAGGTCTAAATGACTCAGCCACAGTAAGTGAAAACTTTATGAAAACCTTCAAATACAAAACTTCAAGTGAAAAACGAAATTGGACCAAGTTCCTAAGCAGCAAATTTACCTCCAGCTCCACATAAGCAACAGAATGTGAGGACCCCAGAAAATAGCCCGATACTTTGCTCTTACAGAAAGCCAGAGCTTCTATAATATGATGTGAACTTATCTCTGGAGTCAACTGTTCTATTCTAATTGTCCTCGTTGGGTTCTTTACTAATGCAGCTGGGACATCAGGGTCTCCAAACAAGCTAGGAACATGAACTGTCGTAGTCCAGTTCTCTGAATTAGCCGATTCCACAATTACGGGACCACATATATGCAGTCCAGATTTGCTGATAGCATTCTCAAGCCCGTCTCTGGTCTGCATTCAAATAAATGATTAGTACAAACAAAGATAAATATTGAACATGGACTGATATTGAACTAATCATGTGGAATACGAGAAAAAATAACAAATCCTCAAGGAAGAATGCAAATACTGACCTTAAAATGAACACAAGCAGTTTTGAGCAGAGGCTTTTGGACATCAGGGCATTCAATTTTCAAAATTTCTCCACACTTCTTAAAAGTGTGATATATTTGATTTTTGGTAACAGAATGCGACAGGAACCTTACTAGTGCTTTGTTCTCCTCTGATTCTGTAATGGCAGATATTTGCCTTTGACTCTGCCTTTGATCCCTATCACTCGTGGACAACAAAACCTTCGGACGTTGCTTTTGCTCTTTCAAGTCACCAGAGTCGAAGCCTGATTTCCTTGTCTCCTCACCCTCAATTCGCTTGTGAGATCTTTGCACATCACTCGTAGGCAGTGACACCTTTGGACCCTGCTTCTGCTCTTTCAACTCACCAGAATCAAATCCTGATTTCCTTGTCTCCTCACCCTCAATTTGCTCGTTAAATCTTTTCACATCACTCGTAGGCAGTGAAACCTTTGGACCCTGCTTCTGCTCTTTCAACTCACCAGAATCAAAGCCAGATTTCCTTGTCTCCTCACCCTCAATTTGCTCGTTAGATCTTTTCACATTACTAGTAGGCAGTGAAACCTTTGGACGTTGCTTTTGCTTTTTCAACTCACCAGAATCAAAGCCCAATTTCCTTGTCTCCTCACCCTTGACTTGCTTGTCAGATCTTTGCACATTACTTGTGGACAGCGAAACCTTCGGATATTGCTTTTGCTCTTTCAACTTGCCCGAATCAAAGCCTGATTCGCTTGTCTGCTTATCCTCAATTTCCTTGTCAGATCTTTGCACATTAGAATTTGATGAATTGTCTTTGTTGAGGCTTGTGCTGCTACAAAGTTTAGACGGATTAGACAGTGAATCCTGCAGTCTAGTAGTAATAGATTCGAAAACATCCTTAACGGGATCTTTTCCCACATCCTCTTCATGAGGCCCCGTTGAAGGCTCAGGAGATTGAAAACTTAATGCAAGATTCCTCAGCCATTCAGTTTCGAGTGTTGCTTGATCCTTAGCTGATTGCGGAGCAGAATGTTCAAAAGTAAGTCCATTCTGACAACCAGTGGATTGAGAGGGCGTCTCGTCCTTTTTAAAACTCCTAAGACACTCCACGATATTATCTCCCTCGGCTTTCTTAACCACGGTCTCAGCAGGATCATCCTTCTTCACCCTGAATAGAGCACTTAGAGTCTTAGGCACGCGTGGGCCACCAGTTTTTGCCTTTATATTCCCAAGAGGAGTTGCCTCACGGAGACCATGCTTCTCCAACACAGCCCTAGAGCAAATTACATGGCGTCAGAAAATTTTAAGAAACTCGTCGTTCCTGAAAAGGAGAAATCTAACAGCTATGCACTGAGCAAAGAAAAATGATACGCAAGCAATATCTCTTCACACTGGCTGCTCACCCAACTCTAAAAAAATATGAACAAAAAAGTAGTAAACAAAATTGAAGCTTCTACCAAGAAACCTTACATTAACATCATTTTTCCACATTCCTACAATAATAAGAAGCCAATCTACTTGTATCTTAGCACCGATAAAAACAGACAACTAAGGGGCCTTAGCTTTTCTTTTTCACACTGGCTCCTCTCCCATCTCTAAAAAATACGAAAAAAATATTTGTGTAACCTTCAAATCAACTGTCATATTCAACATAACCACTAGAGAAGGATGCAAATGTACTTGGATCTTAGTGAATCGTGCAGCGCCCATAAAAACAGACAACGGTGACCTTAAAGTGCTAGCTTATACGTTTCGATCTTATAGCTCACAAAGACTTAATAACTTCACCTAACTAAGCATCTCCCTACAAACTCTCCAAATTTCAGTACTAATATTCGAAGCAAATTGTAAGAAAAGAAAAAAAAAAAAACAAATTTAGAACAAGATTGATACAAAAATCATAACAGAAACGAAGCAGGAGCTAGCAAAACTAAATTTTATAACAACTTACAAAAAAGAAAACGGAAAACAAAAATCCTTACTCGCTTACTGTATGCTCAGGCAACAAGATCTTTGTATCCACCGCCGCAACTTCCTCGATCAACTGCGACAGGCTATCGCCGTCGCCATCAGAGCTCCGTATAGAGCAGAATCTAACTCTAGCAGCTGCAAACCCTGGACAAAAAGAATCAAATAATCATTATAATTGGATATGCTTGAAAAAGGAAAATGAAAACTTATCATTTCAATTTGAAGCATTTCGAAATGGGATTCATGAATTCGACCTAGAGTGCAGACGCGACGAGTTGAATTGGGTTGAAGAAGATGAGAGAGAGCCATTTGCGCGCTCTTACCGCTACTGAGAGAACATGGAGTTGCAGTGAAGGGGTTTTAGGGGTGGGTTTAAGCATAGGCAAAATATTGTTAGCCGAAACTACCAAAAGGCCCTTGTGTGGCTTATTAATTCTATACACATAAAAATTAAAGAAAATAATTCAGATTTAGGTTTTTCCTCAAGAGAAAAGTGTTCAATTTTTTTTTATTTTTTTGCTTTTTTTATTTTTTTAAACGGAGTAAAGAAAGCTTTACTGTATGTTTCGTTTACTTTTATATACTCCGTCCGTCTATAATTTTTAGACACTAATACTATATTCGGACGTCCACTATAGATATTTTCCTTGTTTAGTAATGGGCCCACAACTTTATCACTTTAGACTTTAACACTTTAAAATTTTTAAAGGGACTCACAATTATCCTACTTTAACACTTCAACACATTAATTTATTAATATATCCTACATTGCATTAAAACCTGTGCCGGAAATTTTGAGTCTTAAGATGGCGGACGGAGGGAATATCTATTTAAAGGGATGGTGGGGTTAGAATGTATAAATTTGTCCTTATTTTTTTATTAGAAAATAGTATGTAAAAAAGCACTTCCTCCGTCCACCATCTTTAAACCCCAATTACCTTTCTAACTAATTTTAGGACTTTTTATCTAAAATAGACTTTTGAGCAAATATTTTTTTATAAGGTATTATGACACTCGTAGTACCCTATAAAAAAAATTAAACTCGAAAAGTTTTTTTTTAAATTCATCATTATAAAACCGCAAAATTAGCTAAAAAGCCTACAGGGTTTAAAGATCATGGACGGAAGAAACAGTAAAATGATCACATAAGAGGCTGACTGGATTTTTTATACATCAACGAGGTAATAAACTCAAGAGTATGTAGGAACTTGAATAACTCATGACTGTTTACATCTGCATCAACCCTCCTAATCTGAGAATTTGATGAACCTAAGACATTTTATATAGCTAGGAATTGGGATTTTAAACATTTGAAGAACTTGGAAGCTAACTCTACATATAGTCAGCCTTTATAGGCTTTGGTGACTGGATCTTGAGTTCATACATAAATGAAAAAATATATAATGTCCGTGCATAATTTATCCTGTGGTTGGAGACGTAGCGAAATTTGAGTTCTCAACGAGAGGGTTTCAGGAGCTGGGAGCTGTTCTTCGAACGAAACTGCTCTCATTCGCCATTAGAAAAAGGAGAGGAAGAAAAGTTCCACACCATCAATATAGACTTCCGACCTGATCATGAACAGGGCATATACCAGAATTAGCAGGGAAAATCAAGCGATGATTCAGACATGAAATGCAGTTGTAGAAGAAATGTGATCATATGATGGATTTTGAAGATTACATGGTTTGTACAATGATGGATCCTCATTTCCGTAGATAAATAGATGCAATGCAACGAAATGGGAACTTTCACCTCAATGTCCTGAGACTCTATGATGCTTGTTTCTTTTCACTGGATTTGAGCCGAAAAGGTGACAGTAAAGAGAAATGGCGAGATGCTGTGACAAAGTAGGAAAAGAATATAAATCATGGATTACTTTTAGAAGGATTAATAATATGCAGGATAGGAAAAGAATATAAATCGTGGATACTCTTTTGTGGAGCATTGCCATCTGTGGAGGTTTCATCTTGTGAGATAAGGTTCTTCAATGTGTGAACTGAATTCAAAACCAAAAGAACAGATATCAGCAAGTCAATTATTGAACGTCACTATAAGCAAATTTAACATTTTTACCATCTTATTGTTCTTATATATAGGATATAGTTAACCAGTGATATACATAATTCAAATTTTGATCGTACTTTTATTACTAAAGTTGGCTTATCATGCATGGAAGGTATCACCAAATACACAAAACTGTCTGCATAAGAATTATACCAAGTTTTCAGGTTAGATAATAAACATCACCTTCACCAGTTGATGTCTTCCTTGCACTATTATCATGTTCAGTACCATCACCACTGGCACACTCTGAGTCAACACTTCGATCTACTGATGATGAAGAGCTATTCTTCTTTCCAAACTTCAACAGCCTCCTTAAACCTTTAGATGGTTCCTTTACAGATGTCTTCTCGGAATTTACTTGATTTTGTTCCATCTTGAGAGGTTTCACATCAGGTACATGTGCTTTAAGAGTTTCTTCAGCTCTTGGCGGAATCCCTGAACTTGCTATTGGTGCTTTTCCATACTCTGTCCAATGAGTGGAAGGGTCTTCTAAAGAGGAGACACGTGCATACGGGGCCCTGTAAGGTTCAGAAGCAGTATTGCTGGCAAAGTTTGGAGGATCCTTATCCTCGTAGGAACTCTTCACCTGAGAACATCACATGCTTTATCAGATCTCTAGCATAATAAGTATTAGTCATAATCGATGTCAATGCAACCTTATGGTTGAGGTCTACTTTTAATCTAAAGGTGGGACGTGTCTCATTATTTACGTGTATTTTTCACCTAAGAAATCCAGACACAGCAATGCACTATTGCATTAAATATGGCATAAGCAATACTCTAGGGAAAAAGTCGAGAGATGGGTGTGTTAGTAATTTATTTCCAGTTAATAATACACAGGGTATTGAAATATTTTTCTATCCTATATCATGGTCATTATGCTGCTGGTTCCATACCTCTTGCTTTCCTTCTGATGATTTTAAAGTTGGAGCAGAAGGTTTCTCTGACTCGAGCACCACAACAGCTTTCTCAACTATAGGATTCTCATCTACATCAAGTTCGTGTGTTTGAAGGTGGATCTTTGCATTTACTTCGGTCTTTTCTGGATCGGTAGAAGACCTTACTCCATTTACCTTCTGTATGTCCTTCACTGTTGTTTTGATCTTCAATTCAGGCAGAGTTGCTGCCTTACTTCTATCAAGATTGATAATAGCAGATACTTTGTTCCTCTCAGGTCCCTCTGGCAACTTTCTCTTTAATACTGCTTCAGCACTCCGTGCTTTCGTTGTGGTTACAGGAGAACTGGTGATTGTTTTGGGCTCTGATAACCTTCTAATCCGAGACATGGAGGCTTTAGGATCATGTGCTTTGCCATTGGTTTCTCTTTTTGTCTCAGACAATGAAGATGTGGACCTGATCAACCGATTCCCGGGCACGTGGCTACCCTCGCTTAATATACTAGCTTTAGAGGATTTATGTATCACACCTGACCCAACTGAAGATCTGAGTTTGGATCTTTGCAATGGTGATGATGATCCGGGCTCTGAATCACTAAACTTCGAACCTCTATTAGCTGCTACAGAAGGTTTTGCAGGCAATTGCTTCGCCTGAGGTGAGGGTGTGGATGCCTTTACTCCATTGCCGCCACCCCTAGCAGCAATTCTTTTTTGCCTTTCCAGCTTTAAAGCTTCAAGTCGCTTTTTCTGTGCCTCCTCCTGTAATTTTGTAATCATTACAGACAGAGATGTTGATTGAGAATTGAGAAAGAAGCACTATTGTACATATACGATCCATGGGTGTCTTTGGTTAAGTGACAAGAATGGGATAAATAAATTGATTGATATTGTAGCTCCGTGAATGTGTGTGTGAGCGTGTGTGTGCGCGTGCGCGCATGTTTTCTTGTATTTTTCCAGATCTCTGAAAGCAGAGAAAGTGTTAACCAACAATAAGGCTAGTTTGAAATTCAGTACCTGCTCTTTCTTCATTTTTTGCAGATCAGCTTTGTAACTTCTTAACTTCTCAGCACGGGCTTTTGCGTCCTCCAAGGGATTCATCTTCGATGGCTTGGCCTTCCTGATGGGGCCTGATGTAACCTTTGACCTCCTATCCTTGTCTGATTTCTTTAGCCCACCCTTCACATTCGTAACATTTTTCCCCCCTTTCTTATCTGACACTTCAGCACATACCTGCATTTCGTAGTCCAGTGCAGGATCGTATGCAATGGACCTCTTATCAGTCCCTCTTTCAGGCATCAAGCTCAAATCATTAGGCTCATACTCTACTTTGTTTTTATTTCCCTCGGGACCCGACTTCCGATACTTTACTGGAATCTCAGAATCCATATCGATAGCAATTCTACCTGTTCTTCCATCTTGATCTAATGACATTGACCTAAGTGGTCCGATCAAGGTTTCATCAACCATTCCAGGAGATGATTCTCTATCATTCTTATTGATGATACTCTCATACCTATTCAAAGCTAGTGGATCTGAATTCCTGAAATTAGCCTGGCCCCGTTGATTGCCAATCATATAATCTTCGTGTGTTGACCTAAATAAAATCTTCTTCCCATTACTTTCAGCAAATTGGATATCTGTTTGATCACTGCTTCCTCTAAAGTCTCTATCCACACTTGAAAATTGAACTTCACCACCAGATCCTCTGAGCCTACGAGAAGCACTTCCACTGAATCGGTGGATGTCTTTCATCCTGTCATCTTCAGTTTCAGCATCATCACGTGCACAAAGAGTCAATGGGTCATCACTGGAAGCATTTGCATTTCTTTTTAATTTTACACCATTTTCCATCGCAAATTCATTCTCTGCCAGAGCATCTTCATCGTTGCCTCTCAGTAAACAATCTTGAAATGCCTGCCAGTGTCTATCATTAGTATCTTTCCCCAAAATAGAGACCTCGTCATGATTGAAACTCAACCTATCCACAGACCTCATCTGGCTTCCTCTTCTTTTGGAAGATCTATTCTGATGAATCATATCTCTATCCTCATTGTCCACCTTTTCAGATTCTGTATCAACGTCCGAATGTGATTCTGAATTTGTTTCGCTGCCAGATTTCCTCCCTTTAGAAGTGATATAGTTAAGATTTCGTATGACAACAGTGCCTGATTTCCTTTTACTAGAGCCTCCAGATTTTCTTCGTGACCTCCTACTCCGTGAAGCTTCTGTATCAGATGCCGTGTCATCCACAGAACTTGTTCTGCCAGTCTCCCGCATCTCCGACACATTATTACTATCCCTAACATCAGGGGATTGCCTCTTCTGCCCTGAATGAGAACTTAAATTTGATGGAGAGTGCTCCATAGAGTAATGATGAGGCTGTACAAAAGGGCTATTACCAGCGTACGGGTGATAGTAAGGCATTCCTTGCACAGGGTATGCTTGATATACTGGCTGAGAACCAGGCGGAGCATGCATAGGCCATGTAGGATATACAAGATGAGGAAACTGTCCTTGAAAGTGTTCTTGTTGGCCATTAGAGGCTAGGTTATCTGCTGGATGCCAAACAAAAAGACACAATAAAAATGCCATCTCCTCAGAAATAACACTGAGCAAATTCAGTGAATATATGTGCATTACAAATACTAGCAATAGCCCATATCTTGCGTGAGTTAACAACTTGCAACTATAACACACATTTGCAGCAAACTCCTCAAGGAAAATGATTGCCAAACATAAAGTAACAATTAATATGCATCATGTTTTATAGAACAGAATAATGTAACAAGCCTCGATATATTACTTGTTAGGACTTTAATGCTCAAGTTATATTGAATAATTTAAATCTCTAGCAAAATGAAGAGGAAACTTGTACAGACGTACAAAGACATACAATACCGAAGCTTTTTATATAGGCACTAATAAGAAATGTTGCACCATTAGTTCCCTATGATGTTAAACTTTTATACCCATATTTCTATATGACTTAATCTTACCAGCATTACTTGACCCTGATTTTCCAATATGCTCTGAGGCCAGCTCATGGTTGGACTCATCTTGGTTGGTGCATGCGCCAGAGAAAACAATACCAGATGCTTTAACTGCAGAGAAGTCCTGCTGAGCAGACAATGCTTCTGATGCTTCAATATCAAGCCACTGTTCATGATTGCACTTCCAGAGATCTATGAACCTTGAGCATGCTTCCCTGTTGAGTAGACATATAATCAATTGGAATTTTTCAAAAATATAATGTTATCTTAAGGAGATCAGCTTTTATATATCGAGCTATATATGTTGGCAAGAGACAGGGAGCAGAAGGAGCTCACATTAAGCGCATAGCTCCAAAGCACTGAGCAAAGGAAACAAGAGTCATCACATGCTCAATATCAAAACCTGCTGCTACAGCACGTGCAAAGGCCATTCCTTGTTCTTTTTGAAGAGCTGCTTTACGGGTCTCAAGGACTTTCAGAAGCTGAACTCTGGTCAGCATTTGAACACCATATAATGTAAGCAACTTATGAATATCCTTTTATCTTATTTATAGTCATCAACTTAAATCTTTTGCACAGAGTTGAATCACCAATAGTAAATATCCAAGTCAGATTTAGATGAGCTGGTAGGATTTGCAGAGGAATACAAATATATAAAATATATATATATATATATATATATATATATATATATATATATATATATATATATATATATATATATATATATGTGGGGGGGGGGGGTGTGTGCTGCCTTCTATTGTCACTAATAGAGTATGTTTTAAATTAGTCAGGACTATAAAGTCAACCCTGAAATTGATTCATAGTACACGCAACAGATGATATTGGAAATCTGGAAACTGAATCACTTTAACTGTTATGGTTTACTATCTATCCATGGCCATGAATGAAGCAGGAATAGAGAATTAGGTATATATGTAACTCAGACCAAACAATGTAATCTAGTTAAAAGGAAAAACACTTCCCGAGAAACGTAAAAGATAGTTTGTGCCAGGAATTTATGTGAATTTGGATTGGCTTAGAAGGCCCACGAAATGAGGGGAAAACATGAGTGAAACTAAAAGAACTAATCATTCGGTAATCCCTTATTTGGGAAAGGTTGATTTCCTAATATAAAATCCATTTACACGGTAATTTGCAGACTTTGACACAGATAATAGCAAATTATACGAGATGAACAGGTACATAACACCCCCTCCCCCCTCCTGGTAAATGAACAAATCCTGAAATCATAGATATAGCAGAGCTATTGTGATGGCAATGCATTACATACTTTGAATTCCCCTCCTGTGAGCATGACCCATTGACTTCAGGTGTGAGCGACCCAGGCTGTCAGAAAATTAGCGAAGTAAGAAATCATGCAATACAATGTACAAGTGGAAAGGGAAAGTTGAGTGCCTAGTCACCGTGTAGAGGACAATAGCTTTCTCATCATTAGAATTCGGCACAGATTTGCCACCTGTCCATAATTTTAAGGCGGTCAGTTCTGTATCTCTTGCTGGAAAACATCACTGACAGTATTTTATGCAATAACTATAATCACAGTCAAACAGAAATCATATATATATATTCATCCCTTATTAAGCAGAGATAGGGATACCTTCAAATGAAGAAAATTAATTCCATAAATATAGCAGATATAAGGATGGAAGGTATTATGAGCCTTAATATCCATCCTCAAAGTTGCTATTTTAACTCTACATTTGCATAATAAGGAAGAAGAAAAGGATTCAAAGGCAGCATAAAATAACAAGCATTGTTGTTGAGAATATTGTGTGTATATATATACATTCTGTTATGTGTTTTCAGATACCTTCATAGCCTCCAGGGGACTTCCTTTGATGATTTTCCCCCTGCAAGTACAATAAAATAATAAGAACTCTGATATGTACTTTCTAAAGTACACATAAGATTGGTCAGTGGTTTACAGTGCTTTGCCCGATGTCATTGCTGTTCTGAAAAGCAATTGCCTCCCCAAGCTGTAAGATCTCAGTTTCTATTGTGTAGACACGTTCCAAGATCTCAGGGGTGCTCACAAAACGAACAAACCTATTCAAAGCAGAAAACATATAATTTTATTTTACTGATTCATAACATACGGATATAAAGTTCACTGGAGAAGACACTAACTTCATAGGAACCAGGAAAAGAAGGTCATCAAGTTAGCAGCATAAACTATGTTAGAAGTCGAGCTATTTTAAAGAGCCACTATATGATTAATTTTTTAACATTCAAAGTACTGGTCAGAGAATTTACATTCCATCTCCTACTTTCATGAAGGATGAGTCAATGTACTAAAGACATGAGTTTGCCAGAAATTCTTTTAATTGCTAATATATCATATAAGGTGGACTTTTGGGAAAGTTCACTTGGACTCTCTAAAGAATTTGAACACCCATAGCTCTTGGTTTGGGCATGTATAAGACTGGACCACCAATTAAGAAAAGTAGAACAGTTCGACAGATAGATTTTCATCTGAAGTTCTTAAGACCAAAGAAATGTATCAGTGCTAGTAGGTTCATACAATTTAAAATTTCGAGGTTCATCAATAAAGCATTCCATACAATCACTGATATCAATAATAATATGGACTTCATATTATGCCATTTCATTATAAATTCAATCTCTAATTTTTTTATAAAGAACAGAATTATTAAGTACTGATAATAAGGATCCACTAAACTGACGCCTACAATAAAACCATATACTTGCAAACAGGTAGATTTTATATGCTAGCTAGAACTTATTGCACCCAAACCTTTCGAGAGTGGCCTTTGTAAACCAGGATGTATCACTTCCAGGTTCTGGTTCAAGCAAAATCGAATAACCACCTTTAGCAATTTGATCTTGAGCAGTCTTTAAGTGTGCAAGAAATGGATTTAGCAATCCAGAGGCAATTTTCTCTTTCTTGTCATTTGCAATGATAATCAAATCACACCTGATAATTAGAAAGCCATCAGACTGGCAGCATAAAAAACGAAGCTCATGTAACATATCTCAACTGCATCTCCATCACTGAAGGAAAGTTTGCAGTCAGATAATGAAAATTGATAAGCAAACAAAGGCAAAGTGAGAATATAATACGTCAACTAATCTGATGATCACATACAACGATTAAAGTTCCCCATGCCATCTGAACAATATTAAGATCATGCAAAAGAGTCACATCTCTCTAGCGAGGCTATAATCATACTTCTCGAATGTCTCCGCTTGCTTCCACATGAATAAGATGAATTATTTAGACCTTTTAAAACCATTCCATAAAAGGAAAACAGAGCAAATGTGATCTAATCTTCATGATACTAACCTCAAAAACAGCAAGCAACCAACAGCAAAAGTTTGGCATTCAATAAAACTAACCGAGTTTTCAGATTCTATTTGTTTATAACTAATCCACAATCTCATGCAAATTATGATGGCAAAACTTCAACCCTCATCATCGATAATCAATGTAATACTTTGACAACATTGAATAGATAAAACCACAAAAAAGGTATGAAATCTTTGGTTGCATTTCGGAAAAGTGTCGCATTACTTCCTTAAATGCTGTATGCACAACCGAAGGGGCAGGTAAAAACGATCTTTAATGAAATTTTTGCAAAGAGGATTCCATGGATTCTAAAACTCTCAAACACCAACATATATTAAACAATTGCCAAGCAGTCTCTTTCATTAATAAACTGCCCAACAGCCAAAGAGAGACTGAGTAACTCCATTTCATCAGCTCATAACGCCCATTCATATCACTACAACCTAAAACACTAACAAACACACAAATGAAACTCTCTCTCTCTCTCTCTCATCGGCACAGAAAAATCGAAAAAGGACAAATAGAAGAAGGGCAAACCTCGTCCGCGTAGGAGTGAGCTGAAAAACAGCCGAGCTGAGCCGAGTACTCTGCTTCATACTCCCCGAGCGGCTTCCCACGCTTCTGCTTCAGATCTCGCCGCAAAACAATGCCTGCACACAATCAATTCAAAGCGGAAACACGTAACTTCATAAACCACATTATTCTCTCTCTAGCCATAAACGAAAATCAAGGGAAAACAAAAAAAACAAATTAGCTCACAGAATGGAGATTTTCGTAGCGAGAGCTCACTGTTTTCTGCACCAACGGAACCTGCATTCACAAGTGGACGAACACTAGCGCACTTGCCATTCCGCGTAAATCGAGTGAGAGAGAGAAAGAAGAGAGAGGAAGAGAGCGGCGATAGAGACAAAAGTGTGTATGTATATAAGAAAGTGTGTCAGTGTAACTTTGGATGCTGCAGTAATAATATAAAAAAAGGTTTAAATAGTATCCAATTTTTAGAATTTCCATGCTGGAAAATTAATAAGGCCGTTAAAGGAGGGTAATTTAGGAACATCGGCAGTTGAAATGTTTGGCGGAGTTTATTTAATTTAATAGTAATTCATTTAATTTACTAGAGATTTTAGAATTATAACCCATTTTAATTAATTTAAAGTATACTTGAGGAGTCATCTAACTATGTTATACTATTGTTAATCTCCATCCAAAAAGGAAACTCGTGTAGATTTCATAATTAATTATATAAGAATAATGATTGAATTAATTTCGAAAATATTTACTATAAAGTCAACTCATTTGATGTGATTTTAAAAATAGGTAAGACTTATAAGATTTATTCTGATAATCATATAATTACTGATAATCATATATATATATATATATATTTAAAAGTCATAGAAGTTGGTAATCAAAATGCTTCATTCTTGGTAGGTATACCAGACATAACATTGTATTATGTACTGTACTCATTGAAATATGGACACAACATATAAAGTTAAAATGTAACATAAATTATTTAATATATACATACATATATATATATATATATGTATATATATATACGATGGCATAAATCAGTAAAATTAAAATATCATATAATATATACAGCCTGCACAATGTATGTACGTTTTATTAATTTTTCCTAATATTATTTGAGAAAAATAACCGATTTTTTATTTTTTACGTAAATAAAAATGGGTGGCGAGTAGGGACCATCTCATGATGACCAATTAATATTGTGATAAAATATCATTGAATGCCCAATTTGAATAACAACGTCTTATTTATTTCCGACACCTCATCCAAAATTATCTATAAATATATACTATGCATATTTAGCATAGTTTTATAACTCAATAATATCACTCACATTTGTAAGGTTGCCTAATTATCGAAATTGTACGTTAATTTGACGATAAAGTGCAGTTTAGTTGGAAAAATATATCTCTCTCTCGTAGAGAATGTTAATAATCTTTTTTTTTAATATCTTGTGCATAATTGAACTTAATTATAATTCGAGGGAATCCACGGATCAATCTAAGATTAATTATTATTTATGAGAAATATATGATTTATCTGTCGTAGATATTTCATCTTTTGTTCTATATTCAATGTAGTGAATTTTATAGGCTATATTCATTGTGCCTGGTTTATTAGTATATTGAATAGCACAAGTGTTTTTGGGTATAGTATATACAAATATAAGTACGAAATATTATTTAATATTGGTAAATGTTATCTATTGTCTCCTGTCGGTGAAGGAAGAATATTCAATTACCGAAATGGAATAAGTATTCACTAATTCGGTTCGCAAAAAAAAAAAAAAGAAGTGTTCACTAATTCAAATAGACATCAAATCTCGAAATATTTTATACTCCCTCCCTCCGTCTCACAAAAAAAATAATAATATATATATATATATATATATATATATATATATATATATAATTAGTTTAGTGCCTGTCGAAATTCGACGGGTCCAATTTTTCAGTAAAAATTTAAAAAATATATGTAATTATTGTTTCAAAATGATAGTACTTTAAAAATTCATTTTAAAAAATATTTTCAATTCTACGAAAATAAAATTAATGAATTATTAAGCCAAAAGTATGAACATTTAGAAAATTAATACTAACAATAATCTGGGGTGTTTTGATAAAAAAATTTAAAAATAAAAAATAATAATCGTAAAGTTACAAAATATTTGTGTTCCGGTTGGTTCAGTTTCGACTATTTGATAATATGTGTTTTTTTTTTTTGTCGTTATGAATTCTAGGTTTTCTTATGAATTTGTGATCTAGATCTTGTGCTTATTGTCGAATTTGTTTTGATTATCGATTATTTGTTAATTGTGGATTGTAGATTTCAATTTGCGATCTCTCCTCACAATTTCAATATCTTTTTATTTTTTATTTATATCTACATTCGTTTGAAATATATTAGAGAAAAATGTCAATAGTTGTAGCACTTTACAGAGAGTCATACTTGTTTCATATCTCAATTCACTCGTTGTTCGGTAATTTGTCATAGTAAAAAAAAATAAAGGTTAATAAATTTGGGACACACTTGGGTCAGCTAGAGACACTGTGCGGACGGCTAAAACATTGACACTTTTATTCGTGTAGATTAGCATTTTTCTGTATAAAGATTGACACTTTTAAAATTGGTATTTTATTCGTAAAATAATTATGTTAAAGATTGTCACTTTTATTCATATAAATTAGCACTTTTCTATATAAAGATTGACACTTTGACCCGGCCACACTATATGGCCGACCTCACCCAAGTTTTTGTCAATAAATTTTACTTAGTACTAACATCTTCATAAATTATCAATAAATTAGTACAACATCACATCAATATATATGGAAAGATATGTTACGTTTTTCTTAAACTATAAATTAGACGGAGTAATATAATAAATTGATTGATATATACACGTAGGTATATAAATAAATTTGAAGGCATTAAGAAATGGTCTACTAAATTACTTAAAAAATCATATATAAATCTATTAACGTGGAAATTAAAATATTCAGTAATTGATATATACGGGTAGGTATGTATATATATATATATAATTCAGATTTTCAATATTTTAAATAGACACAAGTAATTTCAAAAGCGTGGTGTATGTTATTTACTGAATTTGTGATCTAGATTTTGTGCTTATTGTCGAATTTGTTTCGATTATTTGTTAATTGTGGATTGTAGATTTCAATTTGCGATCTCTTCTCACAATTTCAATATCTTTTTATTTTTTGAAATATATTACTTTTCGGAGAGTCATACTTGTTTCATATCTCAAATCACTTGTTGTTCGAAAATTTGTGATAGGAAAAAAATAAAGAAGGTTAATAAATTTTACTTAGTACTAACATCTTCAGAAATTACCATTAAATTAGTACAACATCACATCAATATATATGGAAAGATATGTTACGTTTTTCTTAAACTATAAATTAGACGGAGTAATATAATAAATTGATTGATATATACACGTAGGTATATAAATAAATTTGAAGGCATTAAGAAATGGTCTACTAAATTACTTAAAAAATCATATATAAATCTATTAACGTGGAAATTAAAATATTCAGTAATTGATATATACGGGTAGGTATGTATATATATATATATAATTCAGATTTTCAATATTTTAAATTTTATTTTAAATAGACACAAGTAATTTCAAAAGCGTGGTGTATGTTATTTACTGAATTTGTGATCTAGATTTTGTGCTTATTGTCGAATTTGTTTCGATTATTTGTTAATTGTGGATTGTAGATTTCAATTTGCGATCTCTTCTCACAATTTCAATATCTTTTTATTTTTGAAATATATTACTTTTCGGAGAGTCATACTTGTTTCATATCTCAAATCACTCGTTGTTCGGAAATTTGTGATAGGAAAAAAATAAAGAAGGTTAATAAATTTTACTTAGTACTAACATCTTCAGAAATTACCATTAAATTAGTACAACATCACATCAATATATATGGAAAGATATGTTATGTTTTCCTAAAACAATAAATTAGACGGAGTAATATAATAAATTGATTGATATATACACGTAGGTATATAAATAAATTTGAAGGCATTAAGAAATGGTCTACTAAATTACTTAAAAAATCATATATAAATCTATTAACGTGGAAATTAAAATATTATGTGATTGATATATACAGGTAGGTATATATACATGTGTGTATATTATATATGACAAAAACTTGGGTGAGGTCGGCCACATAGTATGGTCGGGTCAAAGTGTCAATCTTTATACAGAAAAGTGATAATCTATAAGAATAAAAGTGTCAATCTTTAACATAATTATTTTACGAATAAAATGTTATTTTTAAAAGTGTCAATCTTTATACAGAAAAGTGTTAATCTATACGAATAAAAGTGTCAATGTTTTAGCCGTCCGCACGGTGCCTCTGGCTAACCCAAGTGTGTCCCATTATATATATATTTGAAAAAATTAAATTTAGATTTTCAATATTTTAAATTTTATTTAAAATAGACACAAGTAATTTCAAAAGCATAGTGTATGTTATTTACTTGTGAAGATTCATAAATAGTCAATGTGGGATATATGAAATTAAATACTAAGTAATGAAAACAAAATATATCGATGAGGTGTGGCACTTAGATGGTAATTTGTTGCACGTCTTCTCAAAAAATAATTTAGCACCTTTATACATATAAACTTATTCATCCGCCCGTCCCAGCTCATCTAACAAACTATAAACCATGATAGTACAATTTTTCCATTAATGTAAAGTCTTTTAACTAGTTATTTGATATAAAATTGAGATGACTTCATCATATTTGTGTTTTACTATTGGTAATGTCGTATCTCTAAAAATTCTATTTGAGATTAATAAATTAAATAAAAATCAATTGATTAATAAGATAAAATTATAGAATTAGACTTTTCAAATTTTTAAATATCATTTTACAATCCAATTATATTTGAAAATAAAATTGATTAATAAGAGAAAATTAATATTTTTTTCGCTTAGTTTTAAATGTTTCGAATGTCGAGCCGTCCGTTGTTTGCAATAATTGAAAAATAGTTTAACAAGAGCAGCATTTTCGCGGGGTCAAGCCGTCCACTGTTTATAGTAATTGAAAAATCTATTATTAATATATTAAAACAAAATGATTAGTCAGTTTTTGTTTTAGGTTTAAATATGTAATTCTACGGCTAATCAGTTATTTTCAAAAATTCAGTTACAAAACTAATTTAGTTTATTAATCCAAAATTAGTTCTGAAAATTCACAACTGCTATCGACATGTTTCACCAACACTGAATGAAAAATTGAAAGTATTATAAACAATTAATATTTTAAAATACCCCACCACCCCACGTTCTCAGTCTCAGCCCATTTTTAATGCGAAATAAAAAATGCAATTATTCCAACCGCTATTTTATTATGAAACTAATCAAAGCTCATCGTTTCTCAACATGAAACGTATTTTCTCTGAATACACATGGCAGGTGTGTGAATGATAGCCGCTGACTGTCCTGTACCATCCTGCCGCTGCACATATGATTTCATATTGTAGAACATTCTCTTGATTTTGTTAGTAAGTTTTTGAGTGTGGTCGCTTCTTCCTATATGGAGTATAATCCAAATGTTGGACGGGGCAATGAGTAGATATGCATTACATCTTATGATTATAGTATACACTGCTATTTTTTTTCAAATATTTCTAGATATCCTCGACGGCATCATTTTTCGACTTCGTACATGCAATTTGACAATTTACTTTTTAAGTTTTAGAAGTCATTTTTATTTCCTATTTACATTGAAGAATTGTTTCTACTTTTTTATGATTCTACTAATCATAATCTTCCTTTCCTATTATTGAAGACAGATTGATCGAGTTCAGATGTTCCTCAAGGAGCAAAGAGTGTAAAAGAATCTTTTAGCAACGGGTACAGAAAAAAAATCGTACTCTGGTAATATTGTTATTTTCTTTTTTTCTTTTGATATACATCAATTTCAGATATGATATTCTTAAAATTTTATTTTATTGAATATTAATTTTTTTTTCTTTTTTGAAGAATTCTATATGGTAGAACAATGACGATAAGCGTTAGGTGAGGTGAGGATGAGATTGATGCATCTCTGGTTATAGAATGGTGGGACTTTGTTCAAATCTGAGTTGCAGCTTAGTTTTTTTTTTTTTTTTTTTTTTTTTTTCCTTTTTTTTTTCTTTTTCTACTTCATATTGTTCAATATTTTTTCACAGGTTGAAGTAATTCAATTTGATATTTATCAATTTTACGATACATTTTATATTTTACTGATCTTTTATTTGACTTTTAATTTTCTTATTAGTTTTCCGAATTTAAGTTTAGGAACAAGGCTATTGGCATGCATATTCATGGATGATAAATGGATTTTAGGTGTGTTAAAGTAAATTTTGTTTTTAAGTCAAAGAATGAATTATTGATTTTTTTAAAAAATCATTAAAGTCTTAAAAGCAATGTATATATTTTATTGAGGATTTTCGGGTGAATATAATGATGATTTTTTTTTGTTGGGTTTGATTTAAAGGAATCAAATTTATTGGAAATTGGCTTATTATCTGATTTGATCATTTTGGTTTAATTTCTAAGGTCATTCGGGGTTATAATCGTTGAGTTCTCTGTGGTATCTATGTTTTATTTATGGTGTTTATAAGTTTGAGTATTGTAAAAGTGTTGTACATATGCTAAAATAAATGGATTTTGTACATGTGTTTCATTGTTGGTCATTCATGATCCTTTTAGAATATTTTTATATGTTTTTTTTTTTTTTTAACAGGACAATGTTGGTTGTAGTTGTCATGTTTATGTTATAGATTGTGTTGTTTCTTGAATTCTTCAACTTTTTAATTGTGATCTTGACAATTGATGTTTGAATGCATGACAAATAATGCATAATGTAGTATCTTTATATTTCTCATATGAGGCAAACCTTAAAATAAGTTATTCTCATAAGAGAAAAGTCTTTTTTAGCCACAATAAAAGAATGGTCGTATTTTAGTCATTTTTTATGTATAAAAACTTTATTACCTCTAATGAAATTTAATAAAAAAAAACAAAAACCCTTGATAGTTATATGTAGCATATCATTGACCTACGACTTATATTAAAAGATATTTTTCAAAACCTATG
The DNA here is from genome assembly GCA_001642375.2 of Mentha longifolia. Classification (NCBI taxonomy): domain Eukaryota; kingdom Viridiplantae; phylum Streptophyta; class Magnoliopsida; order Lamiales; family Lamiaceae; genus Mentha; species Mentha longifolia. Next base: position 1,847,801 of record CM038110.1, on the reverse strand, counting down.
TAGGCAAATCTCATACCCATCACCGTGCATCGCACGGGTTAGAGTACTAGTAGATTAATAAGGGTAGCATTTTCTCGTCGTATTCATTCGAATTTTGAATGTTAAACACCTGAATTTTATAGTATATGCTTTTGTTAGGGGAGGAATTAAAAATAATTCACGAATAAATAAATAAATAACTTGAGTTTTACTTTAGGGTGCTAGTAATAGATACTTATTAAATTCGTTATTCATAAATGGCAAGTCTTAGTTTTCAGTGGGACAAGATTTGATTAAATTATGAAATAATTAAAGATATACTATATCAAATTAAATTAAAGATATATATTCATTAGATTAAAATATTAATTAATTAGGCAAAATTATGAGAATTTAGTAAAAGAATTAAGAAAATTCGTGGTTGATTAACCTTTATACTTGGAATTATGAAAATTATGAAATTATTTTGCTATTATATATATATATATAGATTATAATTATAATTGGATTAACCTTTCTTTTTGGCACACATTTCCACACTTCTCGATGATGGGTTTTAAAATAAATTTTTTAAGTATCTTTTTTTTACGAGATACTACGTGTGTCGTAGTATCCCGTAAATAAAAAAATACTTCAAAAACTTATTTTAAAACCCATCATTGAGAAGCGTGAAAATACGTGCCGAAAAGAAAAGAAAAGAAACGTGTCATCAATCTTGAAACAGAGGAAATACAAGATTCAATACATTTAGCCAAAATCCTATTATCCTACCAAAAAACACTCATTACAACCTAATTAAAAGTTCTTTTTGATATTTATCTTGGAATGGAACACATTGTATAAAAGAGAGGTTCGAAGAATGACAAACATATGGTAGACTACTTGCAATATTTCAAATTGAGTGAAATATTTCTCATGCTATACACTTGAGATTTCTGTGCACCATTGATAAAATTCATTTGTGAGGATTCGAGTTTCAAGAGTTCAAGTGTTGAGATTTGTTGCTCCTCGTGAGACTTTGATTGCTTGCGAGTTCGTGGTTTTAAATTCCTCTTTTAAAAATTCTGAGGCCTATAAAAATCATTGATTCATTCAACCATGTTTGTAACTATTTTCTTCTTTCTTCCTTGTTGCTTGATGACAATCAACTCTTTATGTTTGAGGCTCCACCATACAATTTTGTAAACTTAGGAACAAATTATTCAATATATTAGGGCATAGATCTTTAAAAGATCCATTCATTGCACTAACTAACCCATCCACAGTAGAACAAAAAATATCAACTTGTGAACTTTGAATAGCTCTAAACTAGTCAAGATCATTTACGTTAGTGTCCCGTAAGTTTGGGGGTTGTTAAATCAATCTATGTTAAAGCCATCACGTGAAGCTCTGCCTTAAAGTCTAGGTCACTATCTCAAATAATTAATGTTAGTCTAATTAATTTTGGCCCGCCTTAACAAACCGACCCGGCCTACCCGAAATTTATAAGGTTGGGCTTTAGAAAAAGAGGCCCAAATTTCCTGGGCCTAACTAGCCCGGCCCAGTAGACCACTGGGCTTCTTAGGCCTTGGGCTAAAAAGGCCCGAAGCCAACAAATTTATTTGGCCCGTTATATATTTATATGTTTTATAATTATATATATTATGTATCACTGATTAATTGATGAGATATATGAATTTTTTTTTTTGAAGGGATAAAATTATTATTTTAGTTACAAATTCTATTGATATTTTTTAGGTAATTAATTCAATTCTTGACGTTAATTATTTTATCACTTTGATTTATGAAATATAATTAATATAATGTCATAGCATAATTTATTTTTTCAATCCAATCGTAGGTTCGGAACAAGAGCATCTACCGAAAAAATTCACGCCGCTCGTATACTAGTTTTTACCTGAAAAAGGTGTTCCTACTAGAAATCTTTAATAATCAATAATGGGTATTATTTAGTTTAATCCTACTATTTAAATAAATATATATAAAATATTCAAGATACAGGTTTGAGCGTGGAATGTTTTTTCGTACATGTTCAAGGAACATTCTTTTATGATTGGGTGTTAGGACTGCATAAGGGTAAATCAGTAACATCACACAATGAAACAAAGATCAATAATTAAAATGAGGTGTTCCAGTAAGAATAATTAGTTATAATTGTTAGTGACTATATATTCATTATTTAGTGTTAGTAGTTTAGATTTTCCATTTAGTGTTGGTAGTTTAGATTTTCCACGCGTCCGGTCTTAATCCTTCTTTTCTCATGGCCATTTAATATTATTCTATGAAAAATTAAATTTTAATTTAAAATAATTAAGATTATCGGAACGCGTAAATTAGCTGTATGTAATAACAAGTCGTGAGAGGTAATATGGTAGTTAGAGAAATCAGAACTGAAAATGTTTTCGATTTTAATTTTGGGTTATTTGTCCATAAAAATACATCAAATTTGATCGTAATTAGATTTTTAATATAAACTTAAAGTAAAACCTGAGAATACAACTAATGATCGATTTGATTATATTGACATGGACAATAACTCCAATCAAAATCAAAGCTGACTTGGACAATTTTAATTGGCATCGCACATGAGAGTACTATAGCCGCAATCAAGGGATCCAAATATTGAAACTTCTTACATCCAATTAATGGATACTTGTAATTAATTAACCTGTGGATGAGTAAAATACTTAAATAATAGCTGTCTCAGTTTAGTATGATTTGGCAATTTGTAAAATTGAATGTTTAGTGGGGGCCACGCGTAAACAATAATATTTTCTTAGGGTAGGTAATCCAAAATAATCTATTACTATAACAAGATTTAGTATTATTTCAATTTCAATTAATATAATAGCAGATAATTTTGACCAGTGTATGACTGTATGCAGATTCTAAGCAGCGGCTGGTAGTAAGGCGTAGGCACTATTTTTATGCTATTTGCCATAAATATGAAAAGCTAGGGATAAATATAACGTACCAAATACACTAATTATTGTTTGAAGCAATAATAATAATAATAATAATAATAATAATAATAATAATAATAATAATAATAATAATAATAATAATAATAATAAGCTTTTTCTCAAATTCCAATTTTTATATTATAAATCATGAAATTCGATTCTGAATATATACACAAACTAACTATCAATTTTAATTTCATAGTTTCCCCCGAGATCAAATTCTAACCAAATTTTAACCAACACGGCACCGAAATTAATAGCTTTTGTGTATTTAGATTCAAAGTTATAAAAAATTAAAGGCCAAAAGTAATGTCAATAGTGTAAATATGGTAAAATACTCACTTTTCGTAAAATAAATGCAAAAATACCCACTTCCATAAGTAAGTTGCAAAAATATCAATTTTTGAAGTAATTGACTAGCATACCCTTCAATGTGAACAAAAAAGCTTGGGGTGTTGTATTGATAGTGACAGTTGATTACACATTGTACATTTTCCAGCAGGCATGCCATTTTCCCACTTGTATGTATGTGAGAGATGCTTAGATTTCAGTCGTAAAATTAAATCAAGTTGCAATGTTGAGTGAATTAATACCCAGTGCCTCATGAATTAATTTTCCTGTCAATTTATGCTAAATTACCATTGTTGCAGCATTATTTTCCTTTCGTTGTGTTTTGATTTCCCTTTCGTTGCTTAATAACTGACGCACATCACCATCACATGTTTTTCACTTGTGTCAGCTGAATAAATGAGGGGCAAAATAGGTAATTCAATCATAAAATGGGTATTTTTGCAACTTTATTATGAAAGTGGATATTTTTGCACACTCCCTTATAAAAAGTGGGTATTTTTGTATAAACCCCATTTATTAACACTAGTAAATAACATGTGCGTTGCACGTGGATATTGATACGTTACTTTTTATAATTTGTTATTATATAAAAATAGAACAAAGACAATATAGTTTTTATATATTTGGATATGCAATAAATTATTAATTGCTAAACATAAAAAAAAATATGTTTATATTTTTACATTTAGCAAAAATGAAAGACATAAAATGAAATTAAGTAAAAACTATAATCATTTATACGTTTTTATTTTGCTAAAAAGAAAAGCTATGCTAATGTTAATAAGTATTAATGTTTTGAAATGTAAATCTATATTTATATTCACATTAGATCTTTTTTTGTTTGACTTTGATAGATGCCGGCACTTTTTTTTCTCCTTTTGCTTTAAATATAAGCTTGCCCAACGTCTCATCATCATCACCAAAAATATCAATACAATCTTCAAAAGATTTTTTAATTATTCTTCTTTTTTCCTTTTCCTTGCGCTTCATCATGTTGTGACTCTATATTTGATTTTTTTTCCTTCCGTTTGAATTTGCTTGGTGGTGTTTTTTTGATTTTTTTTTTTTTTTTTTTTTTGTCTTTGTTGGTTTTACCTTTATTTACTTTTCCTTCATTTTCATCTTTTATATGGTTGTTTTGCATCTTTTGAATTCCATCAGCTATAAGTGACAAGTTTCCTTATCATCAATTTTCACCGACTTGGCTCTGGTCGCAAAGAGTATCAGAGTTGAATTTTGTAAGTTCAACCATCTATAGTATACAAATTCATTTTCATTTTTAATATATATATATATTTTGTGAGATTAGATATATTTAGCTTAATTAAGGATTAATAAATGATAAAAACTAACCTAATTGATTGATGATATATATTTGTCCACGGGCATCCTACAAATATCGTTGCAACTTCATTAATCACTGTAATATTTGCATTATAATCATCTTGCATAAACATTGAGTATTATTCTATACCTGCAATAGTAGCAAATAAAAGGCATAATAGATAGAAAATCAAAGCATCCTGATTAAAGGAAAATCAAAATATTACAATTTATTAAATAATACTTTAAATGCATCGTACGAAAATGGTTAGATAGTAAAATTTATTTGAATTAGATTGTACTTGAATATTTTGTCTGAAAAATAAATCAGGCCACGTAGTTTGACAGAGATATGCATAAATTAAGAAAAAATGGTTATTACAACAAAATTAAAATTAGCTTTGTCAGGTTTTATATAAAGGTTAGATAATAATCAGTCTATCTAATATTTTGTACTTGACTGCTTCGAAAAAATCACATTCTTAAAATTTAGTGATAAACTACAAAAATTATTTCGAAATATAAATTTAATTCTTTCTACTTATCCAACTATACATGAATATTCCTCTGCCCACCGTGGGCGCACTTAATGTGCCAAATAACTTATGTGACGGTATTACGTTAATAATATTTTCATTTAGAGTTTAATTTTTTCAAAATATAATGATGATATATCAAGTGAATGTTCAATTCTTATATACTTTAATTTGGTTCACAATATTAACTTCAATTACACTATTTTGATTACTCCCTCCGTCCCCCATATTAGTGTGTATTCTAAATATGGAAAGATTCCCTAAGCAAAAAGACATATTAACTCCTCACTTTATTCTTATTTTTTTCACTTTTGACCTACTTTTTCCATTTTCTCTCCTACTTTATTTTATTTTTCCCACTTTACACCAATTTCGTCTTAAACTGCATGTCGTTTCTCTCAACACACTAATATGGGGGACGGAGGGAGTATTATTTAATAGTAGTATTTATGTATTGTCACTTGGCGTTGTAAATAAATGTGACATGTTAAAGAATTGTTGATGAGATTTAAAATAAATCATCAATTTGGTATGATGTGATAGAAAAAATATGCTCTCACACTATGTCCAAAGTATTCTGGAAAAATAATATCCATAAAATACAATGACAAAGTCGTTGTTATGGCTATTACACTATTACAAAAAAAAATCTATTAAGTTTATGATAAATATAATTTAATAATAGAATTACATTGTTTATTTTGGCTATAATTATGAAAATTATTTCAGTCAAATTTGGATCTAAAAATCTTTCAAATCTCAATATATTCAATAATCAATTAAGATATCCCTAAAAAAAAAAATCAATTAACATATGATCGATGGGAAAAAAATACTCCCTCCGTCCCACACCAATAGACATGTATACTATATTGGGCCGTCCCACACCAATTGACATGTTTCCTAAAATGGAAAGAATTAGCCATCAAATTAACCATTAATCATCTCATCATCCACTCACCTCTCAACACGTATCCCAATATAATTTATATCCTAAAAGTTTAAATTATCATAACTTGCTCGTTTGTTTTTTGATTTTTTTAATTTTTATACCAAATTAAAGGTCTTGATACGATCTTTCATTTAAGATCAGATATCAAAATGTTTTTATTCATCTATGATGGTCTAGTTTTGAAACAATTGAAGTTGCATTAAAATATTAAACATTATACTTTATCTCTACACACTCTCTCCTAAAATTCTGTGCTCAAAAGAAATAGGCCTGTTGGTTTGGGACGGAGGGAGTATATTGACAAAATAAGCAACGATAATATACAACCAATAAAAGTTGTTTGGTGAAAGTCTAATTCTTTATCAATGTAAATCCATGTTACATCGAAATATTGCCTTATGAAGACTTGGGATTTGCTAAATCAAAGTAAGTAATTAAATTTATAATATATTAAACTTGTAATACATCATATTACATTGTTACCCCTATTTAAAAATATATTATAAGGATATTTTAGGTGATATATATTTTGCCACACATCACTTTTTTTATAGGTATAGATATCTATAGAGATAAGATTGGATTGTAATTTCTATTTCGGTGGGGAAAGAAGTCAACGCATTTGGTTACGTAAGGAGAAAAAATGGAAAGAGGAAAAGTATATAGGTTCATATATTGAAAATAGATATATACAAGCCCAAATTTCGCTCTGTATGAATGAAGTTAGAAACAATTACATATGATTTTTATTCATATAAATAAAAAATACTAGTATAGCATAAGTTTGAGATTATTAGTTGTTGCACGATTAGCATATTTTATTAGAAAAATAAACATTAATATAGCTCTAAAAATAAAAATAAAAAAATAAAAACGACGTACTATAATCCGATATTATCATAGATGAGAAAACGACGCCGTTAGAATCACAAGATTGACCAATCAGGGTTAAGTTTCTTTCTTAGTGGCACATGTCCCAAATAAATATTCGTCAACGGCTGCTAAAGGAATTCAACTTAATTTCCAAGTCATTTGATTCTTTTCACTTGTTTTTGTTTTTTTATTTTCTTCTTATCATGTTTTCTTGTTTTTTTCGTTAACGGAAAAGAGTAATCCTGTTTGGCAGCTCTCGGCCTTAAATTATTTCAATTTAGATGTATTAAAATTTAACGGAAAATGCAAATTTATTATTGCAACTTAGGTATAAAAAATGTCGAAAACGCTCATTTATTCATTGTGGGCATATTTAATGTCCTCACGGTTGATGTGACAATACCACATCAATAATTTTTCAATTTGAATTTAGTTTTTTTAGTAAGGTTCTGTTTTTGTTCTTTGTACTCCATATAATTTATTTTTAAAATATATTTACAGATAGTTTCTTGAAATATATCACCATCACGTTATCTGTGAGTATATTAAGTATGTTCGCAATAGATAGTGGATAGAGTGCGTTCCTTTCACGTTTCTCAATGATGAGTTTTAAAATAATTTTTTGAAATATTTTTTTATTTACGGGATACTACGACACACGTAGTATCTCGTAAAAGAAAAGATACTGCAAAAATTTATTTTAAAACTCATTATCAAGAAGCGTGAAATTGTGTGCCAAAAAAAAAGGAAAAAAAAAACGTGTTATCAATCTTAAAACAGAGGAAGTATATAGTTTCAAATATCACACAAAAATTCTATATATGCCCTATCTTCGATGTCGCATTCGCTTATCAATATTAATATGTTTTCTTCTATTTGATTTCTTGTGATTTAGTTTAATTATTTTATATTTATTAACAAGAGGCTTATTAATTTAATTATAGTTTATAATTATTTTTTTACCATTTAACGTCTACTTTACATTTAAATATGATTATAAATCCAAATTAGGGTACATAATTTGTTTTTTAATTTTTGTTAACTATAAATATTAATTATAATTCATTATGTTAAACATATTATATATTTTCAAATAAAATATAATTAAATAATAAAATTAATACTGGTTGACACACACTTTCAGGATCATTACCATTCACTTAAGGGCACACTTGGGTGAGCCCGGATGTACTATGTGGCCGTTCAAAAGATTGACACTTTTATTTATATAGATTAACGTTTTTCTGCATAAAGATTGTCACTTTAAAAAATTGACAGTTTTATTCATTAAATAATTATGTTAAAGATTGACACTTTTATTCATGTAGATAATTTTTTTACATAAAAATTGACACTTTGATCCGACCACACTATGTGGCCGGCCTCACCCAAGTTTTTGCCTTCACTTAAATATAGGATGAGGACGGTTCATAAGTAGCATCGACTTTTTAAACGTAACAAGAAAGCAATATAATTAAAATATTTGAAATGATTTTCTATTTTCCATCCTTTTCAATTGCTAATGCGAAATGTTCATTAATGTATATGGTATTAACATTAACAAATAGAAATAAATTAAAACTGATCCACGACAGCTCAACCAGAAGCACTGTTCAATTTTTGGTTTGAAACAACTAATTATGATTAAGACTTAATTATGTAATGTTGGCCCTAACAAGAAATAATAAAATGGGACTTTCTTAATAGTATATACCTTGGGACATAAGACATGTGACGAAAAAGTATTATTTTTTTCTTTCCCTTTTAATAAAAAAGAATTAATTAGTTAAATAGCTAATTATGAAAAAGAAAAAAGCCAAAAGCGTGGCTGCTGTGGAGAAGTAAATAGCAGCCGGTAACAAGTTTTCTCGTACCTACTCTTCAACACAATTTTTATTATTTCTTTTTTCCCAAAATATATAATTAAAGTCAGAAAACATGTAATTAGATTAAAATACAACATCAACTTGGTGTGGCCTTTATATATATATATATACAGTTCTGATATGCTAGACGACTTAAAAGAGCGATTAGGTGGGCGACTGACGCGTCACCAATTTTTCCCATTTAATTGTCAGCCACGTCATTTGTTATCTCACAAAAGCTGTAGGTTTCTCTCTCTTACCTATCTTCTTCCTCGCTAGACTTCTACAGTATGTCTCAAATGGGTGTCTTTTATTTTCTTTGTTGGCCATTATTATCTTTAGATTTATCTATTGCTTGAAATTGCATAATGAAGAAGCATTTCTTTCATTTTTTTTCCTCTTCGTATTTTTCCCTCTTGTGCCGCCTGTTCTTGGAAGCTTTGCTACTGTTCTCTTTTACCATCCCGCAAATTAAATAAAGCTTTTATTTTTGAATCAATCATTAATCTATTATTTATGAATGTGGATTACGAATTTTATTAAGTTTATAAACCTAATTAGAAATTACTAAACCCTAACCCTTTGGGAATTACTAAACCCTATTGGGAATCATTTAAAGAGTGGGAGGAGATGAAAGAAGAAGAAAAAACGCAGGGGTAGTTGAGAAATAAAGGAAAGAGAAGAAATAATATCATAAAAAGATATTTTTCAACAAAATATACACATATCTATATAGAAAGAAACGGGAAGATACATAAATAAAGAATTAAAGAATTTCTGACGTGGCTAGTCGCGCAGCTAAGGCGCTCAAATTAGACGCCCAGGATATCAATTCTGTATATATTATATATATATATATATATAATGTGAATTACCTGTTTTTATAATTTAATTCTGGTAAAGAGTGTTGGCCTAACCAAATTTGAATTATTCAAATAATAACAATCATAAAAGACCAATTAATCCACAGTTTTCATATTTTTGGATCCAATTAACTATACAATCATAAATTAGGTATTTTTAAATAATATTATACTCAAACGCATTTCGTAGAAAAGACACAATTTGGAAAAAAAATAGAATTTCTTTCCAGCCTTGGTTTATTTGATTATTAAGTTCAAGGAAGACTGAGGCAATAGCATATCATGAAAAGACGCATGCAAAAAACAATAAATAAAAATAAAATAAGCTTCTCTACTTGTTTGCTACAATCATACATTCACATGCAACAACTCGGAGGAAAAACAAAAAAACGAAATAGCATATTGTGAAGCAGGAAACTAAACTCACTTTACCATAATTAAATTAATATTAACAAAAAAGCATATATATTTTATATATGCAACTCTCTCTCCAACCACTGCCAACTTGTAATTCTTATAGGCAAATACGTCCCTACTGTGTCTTAATTTATCTATTTATTAATTAGGTTAAATCGTCCTTTCAAAAAAAAAAATGTCAAATTCTGCATATTCCGAAATCATTAGTTAAGACCAAAAATATACCATGCAAAAATATTTAATCCAAAAAGACGACCAAATATTAACGTGATAGATAAAAAAGCGTAGCCGTCGTGTTTGTTTCTTAATCAAGAACAAGTCAAAGATTCAAACTACAATCAAACATTATAAATACTGAACAATTTCCTCCATTAATCTCAACAACTCAAGAAAAATATTCACGAATCACATTTACAAAAATACAACAAAAAAGAGGAAAAAAAAAAAGAATGTTATCCACTACGAAGCTTTTCCTCCTCTGTTTCTTAGGTCTTGTTCTTCTCGTCGCAGTAACGCCGGCACATGCAGCTACACGTCGCTATAGGTTTGAAGTAAGTAAAAGCAAGATTAAATCTAGCTAGGAGTATCATTTTTCAAACATTTCATTTTTGTTATGTATATAGTGAAGCTAATGTTTGAAATCTTGATCGTTGCAGCTGACGAATTCTACACACACTAGGCATTGCACGACCAAGACCCTGTTGACGATAAACGGCCAGTTCCCGGGTCCGACGATATATGCTAGGAGAGGAGATCTGGTCATAGTCGATGTTATTAACCGAGCTGACCATAATATTACCATCCACTGGTAAAAATTAACTAATACTCCATATATCATAATTTTTACTGCTCCGTCTGTCTCACTGTTAAAAAACAGTCCTTTTTAAAAAGTGAGACAGAGGAGTACAGTATATTTTGTTATTACTGGCCGTACTGAAAAATTTACTGTAATTTCAGGCATGGAGTGAAAATGCCGAGATATCCATGGTCAGACGGTCCCGAGTTTGTGACTCAGTGCCCTATTAGTCCCGGAACGAGATTTAGGCAGAGGATCGTCCTCTCCGACGAAGAAGGCACCTTATGGTGGCACGCCCACAGCGAGTGGTATCGAGTTTCCGTCTACGGTGCCCTCATTGTCCTACCACCTAGGAATGTGCCTTACCCTTTCCCTAAGCCTCAGGCCGAAGTTCCCCTCTTACTAGGAGAGTGGTGGGATGCTGATGTGCAGGAAGTCATGGAGGAATTCCTTGCTACCGGCGGCGATCCCGAGGTTTCCGATGCTTTCCTCATCAATGGCCAACCTGGAGATCAGTATCCATGCTCGAGAAATGGTATGGTGGATTTTCTCTTACACTTTTTTCCCCCTAAGATTTTCTTTTTTAATAATGGTAATTTTTTTTGAAATTTACTGATGAAAAAATAATATTATTTTTATGTGCAGATACATACAGGTTGAAGGTGGAGTTCGGGAAAACTTACCTAATCAGAATGGTGAACGCGGTGATGAACAACATCATGTTCTTCAAGATCGCCGGCCACAACCTCACCGTCGTCGGCACCGACGCCGCCTACACGAAGCGGCTGACGAGCGACTACATCACGATCTCCCCCGGCCAGACAATCGACTTCCTTCTAGAAGCCAACCAGCCGCCCAGCCACTACTACATGGCCTCCAGAGTCTACGCCAGCAACGGAAACATCGACAACACCACCACCACCGGGATCCTCGAGTACGTCGGAAACTACACTCCGCCGGCGTCCCCGCCGCTCCCGACCCTCCCACCGATCAACAGCACGGCGGCGTCGACCAACTTCACGAACCAGCTGAGAAGCCTAGCCAACAAGAAGTACCCCATCGACGTTCCGAAGAACGTGACGGAGACTCTACTCTTCACCCTCTCCATCAACCTCCGCCCCTGCCCTAACGACTCCTGCGCCGGCCCGTTTGCGGAGAGGCTGCTCGCCAGCGTCAACAACGTGACGATGCAGCTCCCGAGAACCGACATTCTTCAGGCTTATTACCGGAGGATTAACGGCGTTTACACGGAGGACTTCCCCGACTCGCCGCTCTTCACCTTCAACTACACGCAGGAGACCATTCCCATAGACTGGAGGCGGCCGCAGAACGGAACGGCGGTTAATGTGCTGGAGTTTAATTCCACGGTGGAGCTTGTTTTCCAAGGGACGAATCTCGCCGGGGGAGTTGATCACCCCATGCATTTACACGGGTACAGCTTCTACGTCGTCGGCTCCGGCCTCGGAAACTTCAACCGGAGCAGAGATCCGGCCAACTACAACCTCGTCGACCCGCCGTTGATGGAGACTATTGCAGTGCCCATAAATGGATGGACGGCTATCAGATTCGTGGCTAACAATCCAGGTAATTAATTAATTAATTATTCTTAATTGCAATGGTCATGTGTTAAAAAATATTTTCAAAATCAGAAACAATTAAATAGTTTTATAAACATAATTGAGTTTTGAAATATTCGAGCGTCCAAAAGTGGAATAGGAGATGTAACTTGAAAATGCAATAGATTATCTAAATCCACACGTAATTTTTGTTCAAAATTGTAATGAAATTATTATTAATATTTGCAGGAGTTTGGTTCATGCACTGCCATTTCGAGCGGCACGTGAGCTGGGGAATGGGGATGGTGTTCATCGTTAAAGACGGAAAAGCCCCCAACGAGAAGATGCTGCCGCCGCCGCCGGATATGCCGCGGTGCTAATTCCCGTTGGAATTTGAGTTGCGGAATTGATTTTTTTTTTTCTCGAATTAAAGTTGGAATTAATTAATGGTTAATCCTTTTTGGTAATTTGGGACGACCTGGAAACACAGTAAAAGGGAAAGAAAGGTAAATAATCCAGTCGAGTGAGCGTAGAAGTTGGAGCATTTGCCACTTGGAGAAGTTTAATTTTTTTTTTTTAATTATTGTTTTTTCTTTTAATATTTTTGTAACGCGTTTAGTGTTTGAATTTATGTGAATTTGGGATGTATTATCATATAATGAAATAAAAGTCTTGTTTTCTTGTGCGTGAGGGTAATTATGTTTCTTCCTTCCTTCCTTTTTTTTTTTTTTCTTTTTTTCTTTGTCATCTCATCAACTTTTGTGTTTATTGAAGAAAAAGAATGCTAAAACTTAGATAATTAATTATATCTTGTTTGAGCCCATGGTATATGTTCTTTCTATGAAAGCAGCTCAAAGATATTTTATAATTATGCTTTTCTTTATTAGTTTATTATATATTTTTCTATCTTTCCGTCTAAGTTTTGACTTACTTAGTGGCCGATGGCCAAACACATTTGCAGATAATAACTAATGACCAATGTTGAGAATATTCGTCATATTTAATTTGAACTTTCAACTATAAATTGTTAAATGATTGAAGAACTTTTCTACTACTCCCAAAATCTTCATCATTGATTTTATTTTCCCTTTATTTACTACAAAAGAATCCAGGAATATGTCTTTTTATACAATTATTATGCACTTTTTCATTATATTTATTACTCATCTCTCTAGTGATTTAAATATTTTTTCTGCAGAGGTGACGACATAATCTATTTATAACAATACTCATGTCAGTTCTGTACATGAAACAAATTCAACAAACTCTAAAATTTGGATTTGTATGTAGCATTTATTCGATTTATAATATTATCCTACAAATCAATTTAATAATAAAATCCTACACACCAATTACAAATACATCATTGAATAATTAATGTCTCAATACAACAAACGAGTCATTAATTCAAAATTTGCAACATTATTTATTTACATACACCCTTAGTTTTCTTATAAATGTACTCCATCATCAAATTATAAATACCAAAAAAAATGTGTAAATTTACATTTTGACAACATTTATTATTTTATTTTCTAAACACCAACTTACATACTTCGATATAGGACACCCTTCGTTTTCTTATAAGTGTCCTCCATCATCAAATTATAAATACCAAGAAAATATATAAATTTACATTTTGACCTCATTTATTATTCTATTTGCTGAACACCAACTTATATACTCAGAAATAGGACACTTAAAATGGAAGGAATTTAACTATCTTATCATCAAATTGAATTTAACCATTTTATCGTCATATTACGAAATATGACAAATAAAACTGAGAGAGTATGCATTAAGTGCATATCATAACCATTCATTTATAATACTAACTCCGTCCCGTCGAAATAGCTCTGTTTCTATATTTTATACCTCACATATATTCAAGAAATAGGGCCATTTCGACAGGACGGAGGAAGTATTTAATATCGCATTTAACTACGTCATTTTTTTTGTGGTCGATTGAAATTAGGTAGGGATTATTTACTGTGCAGGTTTTCTCTTGTTAGTTGGTTGAAGAAGACAAATGTGGTTTTTGGTATTTAGCAATCATTTTCCTCTTTCTTTAGTTGTGATTTCCATTCACCTTTTCAAGCATGGCCTAAAGCAATTTTTTCCTGCCCCTTTTTGTTCTTTATACCCATAAAGAAAATTGGGAAATAAAAAATAAAAATCATTAATAAATCATGCTATTTAATTGGAATTTCTGAAAAAATGTGCTTTTGGAATAAAAGCATCTTACATTTTCAAATAATAATGAGAAATGAGAATCTACACTTAATAATAATGAGTACTTTTCAAGAGCCACCAAATTCATAAGAATTGATAAATATTTTTGAAATACCATGATAATACAGTTAGCAAGGCTCCACCATTTTTTCATTATTGCATTAGTTAGAGGCATATAAATAACACATTGCTTTCTATTCTGCAAGTTATTGATTATTAACATTAATTCCACCTCCAAGAATATCAATACTATACCTGTAGATTGTTACCACTCTATAGCTGTGGGACTGAGCTATGTCACTCAACTTGATCTACAAACACATTTGTAAAAATTCAATAAGAAATCGAATATATTGATCATGCTGATTGATGATATAAAGCCTACAATGGTAGCAGAATCCTTCAAACCTTTCTGCAAATAATGAAGGCAAAGTAACTGTGGTACGTATATTTTATAGTTGGCAGTTTGATTAATCGGATGTTCTTGAAAACTATTAGAGAAAAACTCACAATTTCCAGTCAACCTACTGTAATTTATCATAAAAATTGATATTCAACCACTGTTTTCAGCAATTCTTCTCCTGCATGGCTTGCCAGATTTCACACAGTCAACAAATTAAATATCGAAATAGAAAAACAAGCATTTCTCACAAATTAAGCATAACAGAATCAATGACTGCAAATATTCTTCTCCAAGCAGAATGGTTTTTGCGAGTCAGCTCATGTTCAAGATTGTATGACAAAATTTGGCACTAATATATTCAAACCTATGATGATTAATTTAAATTTTGAAATAAATTACCTTGCGTAGGGCTTCTCACCTTCACTTTTCAGGCAGCCCTTTCCAACTGCATAATGAATAAATACAGGCATTATAAAAATGGAGGAAACTAGAAACTGAGTAAAATGGAGTTTCGATTCCTAATTTCCTACACAGGTTAATGTGCCATAATAAACAGGAGAACCAAAACCCACAATAAAATGGAATAGATATATATCAAGAAATCAAAATTTGACTTTGGTGTATATGTCACATCTATTATTTGATGAAATAAGATTATTCCATTCAGTGAATCAGTCCCACAAACTCATTTTTCATTCCAAACTATTCTGGCAAAAGGCCACAGCTTCAGCAAACAAGTTGATATGAATGGTTGAATACTTTCAGCTATTATAAAAGATGAAAGTGGGCACACTTAAAGCAAATATATAAGGAAATGAAGCACACAGAGGGATGGTGGTAGAGAGAAGTAAAGTTGGTAACATCACTCATTTCAAGGAAACAGTATATTCTATAGTATGGCTATTTATGGCATAATAATGTAAATTGATTACATGTATGAAAGTGTGTGTTGTTTTATGTTTAATTATGAAGAATAATAATATGTTCATTTATTTTAGTAATTTTATGCTTGATTTCTATCTAAAATTGGACACTCATCATTGTTTTTAGGTGGAAGTTGAACGATTGAGGAAGCAGGCAAACAGTACAGAATTTGAATGGAAATTTAGGGCAGATTTGGAAGAAATGCCAAGTAGCAGATTTAGGGAAGAGAAGGAAAGTAGATTTGAGGTTAAATCCTACATGGAAGAGAAATCGAGTCATAAAGATATTGCTGAATGCCAATCTTTACAAGCTGTATAACTATAGATAAGCAAGAACCTAATAAGGGTCCTATAATTCATCTAAAAGTTGAAAAAATGATTTGGTTGTGTATATACTGTGTATCAAAAGGTATACGACTTGAGTGGATTCAAAGCTCATTTGGACTTTATCACTGTAAGTGAAAAGTTATTTGCTATTTAATTTATTTCATTTTCTTTACCTCCCCCACCCAAAAAAAAAAAAAGAAAAAAAAGGAAAAGAAAAGAAAAGGAGAGAGAAAAAGAAAACTCTATTAGCACAAGGAATGCAAATTGTGACGTAAACTTAACCTTTCTATTCTCCTTTATTACCAAACAATAAAAGATATCTCGCCCCTTCCTAATTCGGCTTCATTTGCGCATTAATTAAAGGGAAAAACATTCATTCATTAAAGGCATAATATAATACAATGAAACAGCCACACAAAATCTACCAACACAATAAAAAGGCAAATAGCAAGATAAATAAAGCATGCATATGGAGCTACAATAACACTAAGGCAATTGACGAGTCTTTTAGAGTTTCAATGTCAAGTCTATCTCTTCTGTTTTCTTGTTCTCATCCTCCTCATCATCACTTATCACAATTATCTCCTGATACCTATGCTCCCTCAAATGCGGCGCCATTCCTGAGCCAGAAGCAAAGTCTCGCGCACCGAATTGGGAATACATCAGTGGGCATGTGGATGATGGAGTGGCTCCGCATCGACTCAAGAAAGGTTGTGATACATTCAACACCGGGAGGTAAATAAAATTTGGATCCACCAGAGCACGATTTGGTGTAGATGCAGAAGGAACACGGAAAGGACGAGACCTTAAGCGGTCATTCATCCTTGTAAAGACTCTAGCCAAAGAAGAATAAGAATACGGTGACCACCTTGAAGAGAAACGCTGGCCACTTCGCAAAGCTGCTAAGTCTCGGCTACGTAGCCTAAACCCCTCTTTGACATGACACTCAAAGTGTAGCACGAGGCTAACATTGTCAAAGAAAACCTTGTTACACACACGGCATGCTATTGGTGTTGAGCGCGAACCAGAAGGCCTCCCATTTTCATTTTTTTCTGAATTTCGATTGCTAGATCTTAGCTTAGTTGGAGACATATTGTGTGTGTAGAATCAAAAAAGAAATGATTCAGGGCAATGGAAGATAGAACAAAGGCTGAGGTTTCTGGGCAGAAAGAGAAGGAAGGCAATGCAAAAGGCATACTAGGAAACACCAAATTTATAGAAGAAAATCAGGAGGCCTTTCGAGTGCATATCTGTATTTACAGGAAATAAATGCTCAAATTTGTTGTCGCTATTGCAAAATCCAATGTTGAACGAAGGCGCTGAATGGATTAGTTAGCATCGATTGTATTTACCTCACCTAACAGCGAATCTTTTTCAAATTTGAAAATATTATTGGAAAATGTGAATCCTGGGAAATTACTAATTAGTTCATGCTGGCTATCGGCTATTTCAAGCTAAAATAACTCATACAACCTTCTAGAATCGAAGATTTCTGAATTATAATGAGGGCATGCTTGCTATGCTTGATGAGAAGGGGCATACTGAGGATGGCCTAATATCTTGATTGTTTAAAAATCGAAACTCTTAGAAAAGAATAGCACACACCTGTTATTCATAAACTTGATTACATATCACACCTCAGGTGTGATATGCAATAAAATATAAAGTTTTAAGAGATAGAAATACATTATTAGATTAAACAACCCTTCGTCATATTATTAAATCCCTAACACATAGTTCATCTTGCAAACTAAATAAAAAATTTAGGGAATTACAATTCCAGAGAGAATTTTAATAATCTCAGCCAGCCAGAGTTAGGCTACACATCTATACTATTCGGACACAACTAAAGTAGATAAATATTGGTTTAATTTCAGAGAAAGAAGTTTACGTTAGTGAAACGTGCCAAATTTTATTCATTAAAGTAAGCAATCAAGCTCTAAAACAATCGTAACTCTGGAAAGGAAAAAAAAATGACTTCTTTAAGAATGAAGATTGAGCATAATAACTAGGATATCAAAAAGAAACAATCAAATTTGTAAACTTTTATGCCTATCAAGGAACATTTGCCTAGTTATATTTCATAATTACAGAAACCTGTCAATAAATCTAACAATAGATTTCCAGAATCTACATTATGAACACTATTATATTGTTCTTAAACTCTACAATGCCGAGCAACATCACAATGCCTAATAACATAAATAAAGTAAAGAAAAAAACATTCAATGCTATTGAATATATTTCAATAATAAATGATACTCCTCCAAAAAGAAAAGGCTATACAAACAAAAGGTCCTTATACGAGCCTCTTCACATTTGTTCATCACAAAATACTCATGTGCAAGACTTCAATAAAAATTATACAATAATTTACCTGCGTGCTTGTGCACACATGAAAGGAGAGATGGGTGTTAATGCGTTATTTGAACATATTAAATAATAAACAATACTCCTCTAAGCTTCTATATAAGACGGTTATTCAACATACGCACCAACACTACCAAAGACAAGTCAACACTCAAAGGTTCAAATCATAATGTACTACTATAAACATAACATGTGCATTTCTCACAGGGTCATACCTAAAGCAACTTACAGGGTTGTAATTGCAATTCGCTAGCCCATCACGAAGCACAGATTCTGGCTCCTCTCGTCGAAGTTAACAACAAACGTTGCACAAGCTCCACTTCTGAGAAGAAGACATAAGGCCCATAAATTAGTGCAATAACACATAAAATATTGCCTATGAGATTCAAATCTCAGTCAGACTGTTTAGGCTCCTCTATTATGTTTTAGGCATAAAAAATATTCAGTTCCACAGCCATCAACTAAGTTCAGTCTAGATCGAAAGGTTGCAATACGTATCACGATATGCTGTAAGCAAAAAAACAAGAGCAATCAGAGAATCAGGGAGGCAGGTATGAAGTTGAAGGATATATCTTTTTATGGTAAATTGAAAATCTCGCAGCTTCTTTACTCTCACCTAAATGTTTTGCTATAAATTTTTTAAAAAAAAAAAAAAGAGCTCAAAATTGAGCACATAATGGTCTCCACCAAAGTTCATGAGTAAAGGAATGAGCTTTAGCTAATAGCTACTAAGCCCATGTTTGGTTCAAGTTTTTTTAGGTGTGGAAAGGGAATCAAGTAATTGATTCCATTACATTTTGTTTGGTTTGAGTAATAGGTTATCCATTTTCCTTACTTGGGGGTAACTCAATCCATTACATTGTTACCCCTCAAGGAGGGGAAACAAGGAGAAAGGAACCCCTCACAAGTGACTCCCTTTCTACTATGAACCAAACACTCAATAAAAGTAACCATTATGATTACCATTCTCATTACTTGACTTGATTCCATTCCATTTCTGTTACCCAAATTGAACCAAACGAGCACTAAGAACCAAACTGTACTACACATGATCGAAATAGTTCAATTCTAGGAGAAAAGATACACCAAATATAACCACTCTCTTTTGCTGAAGAAATTTGCTTACCGGTGAAATCATTACCAGAATTTTCTAAACAATTACAGTAACAATATGGGTAGAAACGATAAATCTTCGATTCTCACACTCCAAAAATCAAACAAAAGAGAAGAATAATGTCACTACGCCCTAAATCAGCTTGTATTCATCAAAATGTATCGAAAGCTAACGTGATGAGGTGGTGAACTTACCGTTCATGGATTATTGCGCGCCATTACATCTCGCTCTTCACCATTTTTGTACGGACTCCAGAAGAATTGATCGCAGGTAGTAATGAGAAAAAGGAAATGGAGAAGAGAAAAGAAGGAAAATTTCCTTGTTTTTAATTGAATCTTGGCAGCATGTAAAATTATGAACTTAAAGTATACGTTTTATTTTTCTACTAATTTGGCCCAAATATGTGATTTTAGGCCCAACATGATGAGATTAGACACGTGCACAATTTTTTTTAATTGATTTTTTAAACACACTTAAGATGAAATTTAAATGTCACGCCACTGAGGTTTAGATTAATTTGCTTTCAAAAACTTGAAATACTAATTTAAAAGATTAATACACGTTGAAATACATTTGAAATAGGCAAAGATTTATTTACGCGATGTGTATTGTTGCTAGAGCTGTCAAATTTGACCCAAAACAGCTCGGTTCGATGGATAGTCTTGACATGCTCGTAGTTTGGATAGGCTTGGGCTACAAAATTAGAGACCTGGCGGAATTTTGAACTGGGCTGACCAAAAACACTCAAAAGCCCGTTGGACTCAAACTGACCGGATCAAATTTACTCTATAAACTGTTGGAAGGTCGAGTTTGGCATGTGAGTTTTGCAGCCCCATGAAATTTCGGCACCCAACTTTTCGCTGAGGCCGCGCCGACCCGACATTTGACAGCTCTAATTATACATTGTCTTTATAGAAAAAACAAACTATAATAGTACATTGTCTTTTAAAAAGCCCCTCAATCCAGATTATTTGTATGAATTGTAATAGAAAAACTCAACCTATAAAATCAAATAGAAGAAAAAGTATCATTCAAAATGCCAAACTTGAAAAATTGATCGAGTTTATCCTGATCGATGATTTTTTTCTAGCTCTACCACTATAGCACATACTCCCTCCGTCCCCTAATAAAAGTCCCCTCCCATCTAATGAGTGGGGACTTTTATTAGGGGACGGGGAGTATGATCACATACCTTATTGATTTAGTTAGTTAGAGTGGAAAGAGCTTCATTAAATTCAATGATTTTTCTAACTCTGCCACTAATAACACATGTGATCACATAGAGTCAGTCTTCATTAAATTCGATTGTGCATATTGATAAACATGACTGACATGCCGAATATATTTCGAGTATTATTTCGAACAAATTTTGTGTGATTGACTGTCAAAGCAATTGACTAATGATTCGTACTTTGTTTGATTGGTACAAGCTTAAGATAGTAAATGACTACCTAAATTTTAGTAAACATTAAAGTTAAGTCAAGTCTTGCTTTTGAAGTCAAAAATAAGAATTTTGAACATCAAAAAATGCACCAAAAAGAACAATCAAACATATATAAATTTGGATTCTAAAATTCAAATAGCTACTTGCCTAATTTTTCATCAAAAAAACCCCTTAAAACATGCATAAAGCTCACATAATTAATAAATTTCCAAAGCAATAAAGAACTGAAAACGAAGAGGTTAAGTTTTTTACACGACGAATATAGCATGGTATAATTCTTGATACAACACTTCATGAGACAACATTTATTCGAATCACAAACATTCAAGAAGATAACCACTTACCGATCAATCTTCATGCGTTTATACGTACGCGATGCATTGAATTTAAGAATAAGTCGAGACGAGAATAATTCAAGAACAAAGATTTTAGGTTTCGCCATTGAAAACTAGCACGTAGCGTCTTCATGTCCTCAGAGGACGAAACCGTATGTTGACCAAGGAAGGTGAGGAGACGATGCTTCGCTACAAGTGAAAGGGGGTAATAAAGGGTATTTCCATACCTGGGCCTCAGGATTACTTCTTTTTCCCGCTGCCAATAGTTAATAGCTCGAAGCTGCGGAGAGTTTCGTCTCTGACGCCTCTCGTGGCAGCTCGAGTGAAAGAGGAGGATTTGGATTCGAAACCTGGTTGTAATCTCTGAGTGGTCGAGATTCGACCGCTGCCGGAGCCGAGCCTGGGTTCACCCGAGGAGCTGGGCCTACTGCTTGAGACCACTGCTCTCTTCGAGCTACTGCCAGTTCGAGAAAGGCGGCCTCTTTCAGAATCAATTTTCTGAAAATGGAAAAGAGCAAGTTTCAATAGTGAAGGTTTTGGTCCTCAAATAAAGCATAAACAAGACGGCAAGAAAAGAAAAGAATTCGATCAATTTTAGGTTACCACGTCTTTAGATGAAGGTACTTCATCGGAAGATCTGTTTCTCAAGGGATCTCCGTTCCTTCTGCCAAATGCCTCCATCGCACCAGATAATCTGTCTCGAATCTCGTGCTTCACTACATGATACATATATTGGACATTTTGTGAGTTTGAGAATTCAAACCCGTGTAACTGCAAGTTCTTTCTTTTTTACCCCTAGAAGCTATAACCTAAGAAAGTCTATCGTTTCACGTCTCTAGGTATCAAACTACCAACGCAAGGAGAAATTCTTAAACTTTCTTGTTCCGTTTCTTTCTTGCAACTGTAATCATAACCATCACTCATTACCTGGAGTCTTGTCAACTCTATCTGCAGATTGTCCTAGGTTCAAAGGGATTTTTCCCGTTGGCTGCTGATAAGAAAAGTCGAATGATAAATAAAAAGGGCAAGATCAATATCTAATACTTAGAGTAAAGTCTCCTTAATAATAGACCGACTGAAAACTAACCCTCGTTTTAGAACTGGAGCCAACTTGTGGATACTTCAGTATTGTCCAATCAAACACATAATCAAATTGATAACCTGTGATAACGGCAGGTATAAAATATATATTTAATTATTAAAAAAAATAAAAAAGGAGCAATCCTGGACATTCTATACAAATAAATGTACCTTCTCGAATGAAGAGGTCGCGGAAAAGTCTCTTCAAGTAAGAATAATCAGGCTTGTCTTCAAATCGCAATGATCGACAATAATGAAAATATGAAATGAACTCCGATGGATAAGATTTACAAAGCACCTGTCCAACAAACGTACAATAAATTCATATCATCCACCATGTTACACCCGTATCGACATAAATTTCAGATATAGAGCAAGTTACAGTACCTCTACTGGAGTAAGCATCTTTTTCTCACTGATTCTGTCATACTTCTGCTTCTTCGTGCCAGCCTTCAGTCCCTGCCAAGGAAGGCTGATAGAACGAACATTTAGGAAGCAAATTAAGCCAAGAGGGAGTATGAAAACTAGAAAAGGCTTTTTACTAACTATGTATAACGAAAAAGTTATAGATAGAACTTAAAACTCAACCTTCCTCTTAGAAAATACATAAGGACATAGCCAAGAGATTCTAAATCATCCCTTCTGCTTTGTTCTGCAAAAAGATCGCAAAATGAAATTTAATCAAACTAAGAATATGCTGAAAGAAATTCTCTCTGTCCATTTGAGACGAGAGAATCATAAAGCAAGGTTATCTTCGGTCAACTACTAAAAAACACAAGGGCTACTCACCAACTCCAAGATGGGTGTTAACACTAGCATATCGAGCTGTGCCAGTGAGATTCTTGTTTTCCCTGTAAGTAAGAAAGAAATTAGTGAAATATATTCCAGGAATGAAAATAGCAGTACTTATAACTTAAACATTTAGAGACATGCGAAACAAATAAGATGGATATAAAGTAGAACGTACTTCAATACTTGACACCATTTAATATTAACATTTAAAGTGCAAAATTGTTATTTCAGTTATATAGTATGCACCAACAGAACTCTGAGAATATTTCAGTTTTCATACCAATCAAATCAAAAGCAATAAACTATCATCTCTAATAGTATGCTCGAGCACCATGCAGAGCATAAATCTACTAGCCTCAAAGGTACTGTTTCAATCCCATAGAAAGTTATACATGTTAATCATAACAAGCTAATTTAGGTTTGCTAGAACGATGAAATGAATACCAAATACAAACATTTACAACCCTCTGGAAACTATAACCCTTTACATCAGCAATTATAAGTCTAATAGTTACTTTAAATTATTCACGAATGCTTAGGGGGGAAGTGGTGAGAATGGAATGAAAGAGGTTAGTAGGCAAGATAATCGATTTTGTCGACCAAGTAATAATACCTGTAAGGTATGTGCTTGTGAGTTTGTAGATCTCTGTATTTCTTAGCAAGTCCATAGTCAATGATATACACCTGTTACAAAGATAAATAGAGTTGATGAAAGGGACACAATAAGAGGGGGGGAAAAAAGAGCAGGATAAGATCATAAGAGTCTAATTTGTTTTAATGAGAGAAGCTCGGCTTTGAAAACTTATGTTACCAACATCAGACATATTAATCTTATTTAGTACGCAAAAGCTCTATTTCAGCGAAAACATGATTTTGACATGGTATCGTAGGGAACCCCAGAGAGACCAACCCTCACTGTATTTGTGCAACATTATTTCTCCCCTTCCAGTTAATCACCACTGTAACTACAGCAGCCTATATAAATGACAGGCCCAAAGCATCAACTCATCACTAGCTAGCACTGTCTTGCAAAATTGAACAACTGCGAAAGAAACTTTCTTTACAGATCGCAGTGTCGCTATAACCAGCCTTTTAAAGCGGGTGGAGAATGTGTGGAAAATAAAACAAACTCTACCATGTTTCGACAATAAGATAACTAATGAATAACATGCACCCCAACTGATATGTCCCCTGCATATGTTAGTGGCTCGATAACAATGTGAATAGCTTTTAATATGCAAGTAAACACAGACTATTTCAGACAAAATACTATGACCTGGGAATACAAACAAAGTTACCTGGGTGGCTTTGCGTCCCAATCCCATTAAGAAGTTATCAGGCTTTATATCACGATGAAGAAAACCTCTAGAGTGCATGTACTCAACTCTATTTATCTACACATGACAAACGGCAATCAGTACACAGACAATAAGAAAACAAAGAAAGAACATGGTAAATATTAAGAAAACGCTACTTACTAATTGATCTGCTAGCATGAGAACTGTTTTCAACGAGAACTTCCTATTGCAGTAGTTAAACAGATCCTCTAAGCTTGGACCAAGAAGGTCGATAGCCATGGCATTGTACTCTCCTTCAACTCCAAACCATTTAAGGTGGGGAATTCCAGCTTCACGATACAGGCAAGAACAATAACATTAACTCGCTTTACGTCTACTCAAAATCAAATAAAAAGAAACACTCGAACTTCACAAAATGCATGTACTCACTTCCCCCCTGAAGAAGCATGTACAACTTTGATTCATAGTGAAGCTGGGGATGCTTAGTCTTAATAGATTCCTGAAGAGAAAAAAAATGTTCATTCAAGAGATCAGAATACTGCACATTAAATACAAAGTGCAATTCGATGTGCACCAAGACTTATAAGTTACTATTCTGATTAAAAACTAAACACCTAAACCATTCGAAAATCGAAAACTAGGGACAAACATGCAGATAGACAGGCTAATCAACAGGATCGCAAAGAACAAGATAGGTTGCATAAATGATAAATTGGTCATTCTTCCTCTAGACTAAATCAGCTCATGAGAAATTCCTCATTTGACAAAAAAAAAAAAAAAAAAAATCCTACTCACCAACTTCACAGCAACTTCTTCGCCGGTTTGTATGTTTACTCCTGAATCAATGAAAGCAGTACACAATTTTTTTATAAAGATTACACCAAAAAAAAATAAACAGCTGAAAATTATGATGCAACAATCATTAAAAAATTCATTACCCAAATAAAGCTCTCCAAAAGATCCACTGCCAATCTTTCTTCCCAGCTTAAACTTCCCTCCGATGACATGATCCATACTTGGTTCTCAGAAATTAGGCCAAAACTCTCCCAGAAAAATAATATTAAAAAAAAAATCAATTTTTATCCCTCGATGAACAGCTCAATGTAAACAATAAAAACCCCAAATTTCTGTAGACACCCTTCAGATCCTATCAAAGTAAACGAAACAAGGCAAGAAACCCTAATCGAAACTACAGAGGCTGTTCCAAAAATCGATAAATCACATAAACCCAAAAATATACATATCCTGTAAATGGAAAAAAAATCAAATCTTTCACTTGAAGGACAGGAGAAAAAAATACAGGGACTGAATAATAACTAAGATACAGCTGCAAAAGGGGAAACTGCACAAATTTGGGGACGCAAAGTCAACATCTGAGACTTGGAAACACAAAACCCAGAATTTCTTCTTCTTAATCCGGAATCAAAATCCGATTGAGGGACGTTTTGCAGAAGTGGGGAAGTACTTCAACATACGAACAGCGAAATGTCGCGATGTGGAAGGCGAGAAAGTAAGAGATGAGAGAACAAACTCAGAGACAAAAGTAGCGGTGAAATTTTTTTAGTAATACAGATTCTGGGAAAGGGATCCGCGTGAGAAGAACAGAGACAAGAATTGAAGAGCAAAATTCAGACTGCTCTGATTGAAAATATTTGTGGATATCTCATCGATGTCAGTTCAAGATATGTGTGTATATATTTATATATGTGTGTGTATGTATTGTATATATATATATATATATGTGTGTGTGTGTGTGTGTGTTTATCAATTTCATTTTCTTTCCCTTTCTTTTTTTACCCTTTTATTGCCTTTTAAGAAAATTGAATTTGAAAACCTAACATAAACGTTGATTTTTCACTATGTTTAACAAGGATTGCATTTATTATATATATATATATATAGCTAATTAGATTCGATCTGGATCTTCTAAATATATTTTCGTGTTGTATCTTCTATTACAATATTGAATGATCGACACGTGTTAAGAATATTTCTAAATTCACCGATAAACACGTGTTAAATAAAAAATGTTGAATTTGAAAATATTTTTAACACATATCGAACATCAAACGGTACAATAGGAGATGCAACGAATGTAGAGGTTATCTTGCACTTCTTTTTCTCAATTAAATTGCATTAATCAAGATTTGGGTTATAAAGAATGAGTAGTACACACTCTCTTTTTATGTTTATGCTAGCAAATAAAACTTGCAAAGTATGTTAGAGTGCCCTTATAAGTTAAAACAAATGAAACTTGTAAGTTTGCTTAACTAAAGTTTACACACAAAAAGATTTGTGTTAAGATACTTATAAGAGGATGTTCATATTCATATATCAAATGTATGTTTTTCAGTGTTTAATTACAAATCTTGACTCGTCAAACAGGTTGACATTACGTTATTCCAAAACTTATTAGACGGTCAATTTTGGATTAATTTTGAACACATTCACTACACATTCAAATATATGAACACAATTTAGCACATTTAAGATTAATTTGTTCAGTGACCTTAATTATTGACATAGATTTCTCTATAAAGTGTCATGTATAGTAAATTTTATTTCAAGAATTGTATATTTTGCACCCATAAAACTTGGATGGGGAGCACAAGACTCTATCTTGATAATAAGTTGATTTTGAAGAGATCAAGAATGATATGTCTTGCAAAACTAGACATCAATCAAATATTATAATTTGGTTGAAAAATTACTTCTCCTATTCTTAATTATGATTCCGAGTTGTTTATTACTTCATTTTTTCTAATGTTTCCTAGTTTGCTTACATTTTCTTGATTGATGTGCTCTTGAAGAATATATTTCTTCTCCATTTCTCTTGTTCAATTTTTCCTATTCATTTTAATTTTTAAAAAAAAACAAGAACATCCTTATTCCTTAATCCTTATCCTAAAATATCATCTTCAACTTAAAATAATAATTTACATGAACCTTTGTAAGAACTTTTCAAAAGAAATGCAAAGAAAACGAGTATTCGGAGTTTTCTCGTGAATTACTAATTTATTTCCTTTAATTTTCTTTGTGGACGCATGAATTTGTCAAAAGGGGATGCATTTTTTAATTTTAAAATGTCTTCTAGTATAATACACAAATTTCATAACAATAATAATACATGTTACAACAAATATTTGATATTTCATTGTCAATCAATAATAAAACAGAACATTCAAGAATTATTTAAAGTCCCACCGGAAGATTTAATAATGGTCATAAAAAATAATACTAGCAAACAACAAATAAGATTGTGACAATACCTTCTTACTACATAAAATTTAATAATTTAACAATCAAACAAATAGAAAAATATGCACTTGATGACCATAGTGAGGACCCAAATCTTGTCCTTGCACATATCATTTCAACATGAAAACAAAAGAAAAAAATACACCAAAATCAACGAAAAACACACCAAGAATTTGTATACTCAATCTAATCAAGGATTCCATAATTTCATCAAAAAAAAAAAAAAAATTGAACTCGAGCTGCATTTGCAAAGCCTTTTCAAGAAACTCTAAACTAAGCATAGTTCATACTTCATTAGCATTTTTCACTCTTCAAACGAAGCTGCATTCACTTCAATATGCATAATGTCCTCACTCGAATTTCACCGTTGTGATCGAGCATACTTCACCTCGAGAGATTCAAGATTTCTTCGCTTGGAATGGTGAGATCGAATGAGATCTCTAACAACGATCTCTCTGTGTAAGATATTGGAGACGAGCCTCGTTCTTCGCTTCAATACCAGCTACAACCTACTTCCTTCTTCACCCCTTTCTTTCTCATAGTTCTTCTCAACTTTGCAGCTTCTTTCCACCTTCCCACAGCAACATAAACATTTGATAAAAGAACATAAGCACTCGTTGATTTGGGATCGATTGTAAGAATCTCTTTAGCAATGTTTTCGGCCATTTCTACATTCTTATGGACGCTGCAAGCCGACAACAAACTCTTCCATATAGCCTCTGTTGGTTTGATATGCATATTACGAATAAGCTCGTAAGCTTCGTCCAATCTTCCTACACGACCAAGAACATCCGAGACTGCAGCATAA
This sequence comes from Mentha longifolia, assembly GCA_001642375.2. Lineage (NCBI taxonomy): Eukaryota > Viridiplantae > Streptophyta > Magnoliopsida > Lamiales > Lamiaceae > Mentha > Mentha longifolia. The sequence continues at coordinate 1,818,943 of CM038110.1, read as the reverse complement.
TGCTCTACCTCCGGTATGATACCATAATTCTTTATCATCCTCTCAAAATATATCCGAGCTTCATCCACTAATCCGCCATGGCTACAAGCTGTTAGAACAGCAAGGAAAGAACCGGAATTTGGCTTTATCCCTTCTCTCTCCATCTTCTCGAAGAAAGAAATGGCTTCATATCCATGGCCGTGATATGCATACGCCATGATCATGGCTGTCCAAGAAACCATATCTTGAAACTCCATACTTTCGAATATCCACTTTGCTATATTTATACTACCACATTTTGCATACATGTCGAGCAATGAGCTAGCAACGTAGATATTATCATCAAATCCTCGCCTAATGATGTAGGCGTGGAGCTGTTTACCTAAGCTTAGAGTAGTCAAATGGGCACAAGCAGGCATAATACTCGAAAACGAAAAGGCTAGAGGCTCAAAACCGGCCTTCAACATCTCCCTAAAATATCTCAATCCGTCTTCGAACCTTCCACTCTGGACACAGACTGCTATCATGGAGTTCCAAGAAACTCTGTCCGTTCGAGGAGACGAAGTAAAAACCTTGCACGAATCTTCCAACTGCAGACAATTCGCATACATATCGATCAAACTGCTACTAATGAATACATCTCTGTCATAACCATGCCTAATTGCATACCCATGAATCTCTTTCCCCTTCATTACATCTACGTACTTTGCAAAGATCGGTAGGATTGTGGATAATGTGTAAGAATTAGGCTTCAAGTTTTCTTTCCCCATATCCTTCATAGTCTTCAATGCTTCCCCATACATCCCATTTTGCACTTGCCCTCCAATCACTGTGTTCCAAGAGACATCATCTCTAACCGGCAAGGATTCGAAAACTTTGCCTACGCTGTTCCCCGGAAAAACTCCACTCTTCACATCACTACAATCAACCTCACTTTTCACATTATCGTTCAAAATCGCTCGATCAACAGTCCTCGATTTTCGTTTTTCAGAATCTAGGATTCTGTGACTTGAACCATCAGAGAGCTGATCCAACTCATTACTAGCTTCATTAGAACAGTCAATGCTCTCAGTCCTATTCAAATATCTGTGAACTTCTAACGGGCCGTTTGGTTCAGAACAATTATCAAACACATTCTGCGCATTCAACGCCTCCAACTTCACATACATATTCATCAGCGCATTAGCGGTAAAAAGATCCGAATCCAACCCGAGCCTCACCACGCAGCCATGGAGAGCCTCACCGAACCTCAAATCCCCCAATTGGGCGCACGTTTTCAGCAAAGAAGGGAACACGTTCCGATCTGGGATTTGCCCCGCGGCCATCATTTTCTTGAAAAAAGCCACGGATTCCTCGAAATTGCCATTCGAAGCGCAGCATCTGATGATCGATTTCCACGCCTTGCTCGGCGGCGGATGGCGGAAGGAGTTGAAGAGAGAGAGGCAGTCTTCGTATAGGTTGAAGTTTGCGTAGATCGAGAGAACGATAGCTGCGGATTTAGCGAAGGAATTAGTATATCCTTGGCGTTTGATGATCTGGGCATGGAATTGCTTGGCTTGTGAGCTCGTTCTGATTAAGGAAGGAGAGTTTAAAATGATTCCGACGACCTCAGCGGCGGTGTTCATGGGGTTTTCAAGCGAGTTCTCCGCGCGCAAGGCTCAAAGATTTGATTTTTAACTCATCTCCCATGGCAGCGAAAACATGCAAATTATTTTCAAGTTAATAAAAATTGCTTATCAAAATTATTTTCTTGAAAAAAATTCAACGTTGCACTTGCTAATTTACACTCTCTCTTTTTTCTTTTTTTTTTAATTTAATTATCATAATCTATTTAAATTAGTATTTACTCTATTGCACTTCTGTCTTGCATATCTTATTGCACTAACAGATGATCAACAAGTGTTCAGAATAATTAAATATTTCCAAAAACAAAAATTCTAATTTGAAAATATTCTTAAAACCTATCAATCCGAATCAGACCGTCCAAATAAGCTCGACCGCCTTATTTGAAAATACTCTAAAATTACACATTTGTCATTGTGAACTGAAAAGGCAATTACACATTTGTCATTGTGAACTGAAAAGACACTGGATCCTACAAGACCATTTCATTGGGACATTGGGACAGAGGGAGTAAAAATTTTGAGATTTTCGAGATGACACGCAAAAAATATGCAAAAAAGAAAGATCCTAGTAATTTGAAAACTTAGCCAACAACAATATGAATTTTACAATAGTTGAGATAGTAAGATTTTGAGGTAGTTGTGTTCTTGAACCATGGATATTACAGCTACTCGAAAAAGTAGCAACAAACGATTGCCTAAAAACCCAAGAGCATTTCGTGAGAGAACTACATGATTTGAGGTAGTTGTGTTCTTGAACCATGGATATTACAGCTACATGATTGCCTAAGAGTAATTGCCAGCTAAAAACATGCATGATTTGAATACTAAGTACCAAATCAAGAACTACATAATAAATTCGATAACAACAGTCTTGGAGAATATCTCAAACGTGCAGTTTCCAGCTTTCACCAATCATGAGAAATTTCAATCATCTTCTCTCTCTGGGGGAAGACCACATGGCAAGAGCATTTTCTGCAAAAATGGGAATCCACAAAAAATATTACTCCACCTTCATCTCATGTTATTAGTCCCTTTTAGATTGGGCCCAAAAACCAAAGAAGGAGGAGATATGTGGCTATAATCAATTATAAGAAAAGAGAGTTAATTGTAGTCAAGTATATTTTATCATTTTAGGAAAGGGGACTAATATGATGGGACGGACCAAAACGGAAAAGGGAACTAATATAATGGGATGGAGGTAGTACAAACTATGACAAAAATTAGCCACCAATAATATGCAAAATATCAAACAAGACATAGTGTACTAGATGTTCTTAAGATTCCGACAAGCAAACATGTAGCTCTCTGCCTATGCAAGTACAGAATATTAGTTTTCTTCTGATTGCTCGGGTATAAAATGGAGAATCGAGTAAATTTTGTGTAGTCGTGTCCTGTTTATTCAGTTTAAGGCTTCACTAATCGAAAATATGGGTAGTTTTTCAACAAATGAAGGGAATACTTAAAAATATGACAAACACCTGTTTGTTCAGGCTTATTGAAGCTAAGCAATTACAGAAAATGAGCACAATGCCAAATTTCAAGAGATGTCCTGCCGACAGTGTGAAAGTGCAACTCATAAAACACATATTTTTGGAAATAAGCTAAACCCTTGTTTTTCAATGAACTGAAAGAAATGCTGCTAGACCAACCTAGAAAATTAAGTGTCTTCATTGATTTAGTATTTATATAAACCATATCACAACATAGCTAATATGTTCAGCCTATGTCGTCTCCACTTATATTCGGCTTTGGCTTTAGTTTCGAACAAAATAAGAACCAAAAAGTCGAATAGACAAATTTAGACGACTACCTAAATCACTACAACAAGACTTTTTCAACTGTTGATAGTGAAACAGTCTGTCCATACTCCATACAAAGACTCCACGACTAACAAGTACCAAGTTCACAGCATAGATTTAACTCGACCGTCACTTTTAGACAACTTCTCACCTTGAGGCTGAATAAGTGATTTTTCATCGATTCTAAGGTTAATTGCACAAATAGAACCAAACAACCAGATCATCTTTGACATTATTTATTCATTTGTATTCGAGTTTGATAAACTAATTAAAGCTAAAAGAGGAAAAATGCAGCTCATCTTCATCATAAACCTTTCATGTTGAAGTCAAGATGTATGAACTAGCACTAACATGAAAAATTGCAAAATCTAGAAATTTGTCCCGGAAAACCTAACCAAAGCTGAAAGGTTGAATGATCACTAGATTGCACCAACCAACTCATACCTCATTGAAGCACATCATAGCCAATCAATATGCATTTACCATCGAAAATCCAAAAATCACAACCACCAAACCCATGCCACAGAAAAGAGAAATAAAGAGGAAACGTAAAGAAATTAGGACAACACCACCTTACTTTTGGGCAATTGAACAATTATGAAAATCTTCAAATACCAAAAAAAAAAAAAAAAAAACAAAGAATTCATACCTGCATAAAATTGTAGCGCTCTCTCCCAATGGACTCATTTTCTGCAACAGCAAAGTAGGCCAACATCGGATAGTGCCCGACGTACGAGGCGTAACTATCTCGGTGGATATTCACCGCCCATTCACTACAACAGAAACAATTTGAGCACAAGAATAAAATCCAGTAATCCATTAATAACAAGAAATTATTTTTTTCTAAAAGAAAGATGCCCCAATTCACTGAAAACAGTCGATAAAATAAGAAATCTTTCCTGAATTTTGGTTAGGGTGCTTACAATCGAGTCAAATCGGCGTGCCCAGTACCGACATATTTAGCCTGCAAATGCTCGAGCTGCGAGTTTATGTTAAACCTGTCGCTTGCCTGCATCGCGAAAAATTAGCTTCCATCAGATTAAAATTGCTTCAAAGATGATGAATTTTGAAATAAACCATGCAAGAAAATAATAATTGTAAAGAGAGAGGGGGAGGGAGAGAGATTGTACTAGGGTTTCAGTGAGGGTTTGAATTGATTTACCTGCATATTGAATCGTAGACCGACTTGAGCTGAAGAAGAATGAAACGGAGAAAAAAAAAGCGGTATGATTCCAGTATTTATAGTGTGGAATCAAAAGCGTTAAAGGTTAGCTAGAGACTCGTCGGAATTTTATATAAAGCGCCTCTTGTAAACGCGATTACGATCCAACTAGTATCATTTGCTTGGGTTATTTTGTTTTGTTATGAATCCACAAAATTTTCTCAAATTCCAGTTTTTTCCATAAACTATAAACTTTGATTGTAAATACATAAATTATTAATTTTTTAGAATTCCTCCAAAGGTGAATTTATTTGAATTGAAAATGATAGGGTGTTAAAATTCCAAAATTTGATAAGCCATGATATACAAATCGATGAATCATATTGTTTATATAATGATATGGTGGATAAAATATCCTCTAAACATTGCTTTAAAAGGGCTATTTGATAGAAATTTTGTTAAATTAAATCTAGTCGATAATAAACAAGGATAGACTTAAATAACTGCGTTATTTGTTGGCAACTAACCAAACGTCATTTTAAAGGTTGAAAAATAATGTCATATTCTCGAATACGAGCAATACTTAAGTTTAAATCAATGATTTATATATTTAGAATCAAAGTTCATAGTTTATGGTATAAACCCAAAATTTGAGGAAAGTTATTCGCTTTAAAAAATATATAAATGAATTTTATTTTCTACAGTTTATTTCACTTCACAACTCCAATACACTGAAATTGAAATTTTATCAAAGCAAGTTGTTTGGCTCATTTTTCGGACCTTTAATTATTTTCACTTTTTTTTTCTTCAAAAAATCATTTATTTTGTAACATAATCACATAAATTATCTGAATTTCCACGTGGCAATGATGTACAATGAACAAACACCAAGTGTCAAACAATGATTCACTTTCTCAAATTGTACTCGTTCAAATTAATCCTATAAACAATGAATTAGTAGTTTTCTACAGCTTGAGAATTTAAAAAGAATTACACCATCCTTTTTTTTTGTGAGAGAAAATGAGAGATTTATGTACAATGAGGGTATGATTTACACAAGCTGCTGCTGCTGAAATCAAGAAAACATGTAGCTATAAAACTGCTCTCATTCATGGATGCTTACAATTCAAGCACACATGAGGGAGGAATACAACCCAAAATAAAACCCTATTCAATCTTGTAAGAACTCAAAACCCCCATTCGAAAGCTTTACATCACTCGTTCGGTCACTGATAGTCGCGTTGCTTTGAGGAATCGGGTTTGGGAGGAAGCAGATTCAGGAAACTCCCTTGTACCGGTTGGGTCGGTTCTGAGTCCGAATCTTCACCTATAACGAGTGGAACGAGAGTACGAGGGCAGATTAATCTTGTGTTTTCGTAGTTATTTTGTACTAGTGATGTGTGTTAGTGGAGAGGGAAAGGATCTTACTGAAAAGGGACTTCACAGTAGGTCTCTTAGGCTTGTTGTTCCTCTTCTTCAGCTCGACTGGTAGTAAAACGAAGCCATATTGAAACTAGTTAGGTTCGATTAAAAGAAGCCGAGATACACATTGTTGATTTTGATAAAGCAAGAAAAAGATAGACATTACCCATTCCTGGAACTTCGTGGTCGTTAACGATTTCAAAGTTCTTGTAGGTGTATCCCATGAAGTTCACGTCCTTCGATGAAAGCATCTGCGTAAGAAAGAAAAACTTATCAGCTCTGATTGCAGTATCAGAAATCATGATATGGTCAAATTCTTCAGTTATGTGGAGTTTTTGTTGTGTAACAAACACTCAAAAATCAACACTCACCTTCCTCCAGGGGCCTGATTTTGCTGCTGAAGGGACTTGATTATCAGACTGTAAAAGACCAATAACATAAGGGAAAAAGGAAAGAAAAAGAAAAGAATTAAAAAAAAAAAGAAAAGGTGAAAGTGAAAGTGAAAAAGCAAGAAAGATGAGTTTAAACTGGAAAAGGGGGAAAACCTCTTCAAACTTTTCAAAGTTTTGGGTATCCAGTTCACCATTAACTTCGGGAATGAATGCAGCTGTAATTTGATACAACGTATCCCACTCGATGCCTCTGAACCATGGGTGAGCCTGAAAAGATCGTGAAACAGGTAAACTGACGGTTCGCTACGACAGGCATTTGAAAATATTTGAAACAGACACAATGGGGAGCACCTTAATTTCGTCAGCACCTCTTGTACCGAGCCTTTGCTCTACGTTACACAAGAGTTTACAGATGAGATCTTTAGCTTCTAGTGATAGCTTCGCCTCTTCCGGAAATTTCAAATGAGTTCTCCAGTTAACTATCTGTAAACAGATCAATATGTAAAGATTAACGCAGTTATTAAGAAGAAAACTGATCAGTGTCATAATAATATCCATTGATACTAATAAAAATTGGTAATAAGTAAAGGGCCAGAAAGCTAACAAAAAAGAATCTACCTTTCTACAGGTAGACATGGGCTCATCAGAATAAAATGGAGGATACCCCACAAGCATCTCATACATGATTGCCCCAAGAGACCACCTAAGGAATACAGATGTGATGCCGACAGTCTCAATCAGACATATCATTAAATATTTTTTCAGCTGAAAACAAAAATATTGAAAAACACATACCAATCACATTCCATTCCATATCCTTTTTTCAGCAGAACTTCTGGAGCAATATAATCAGGTGTACCAACAGTTGAATAGGCCTACAGCATAGGATAAAAATGAGTTCGAACTTATCGTGTGTTGGCTTACAACTAACAGTAAGAGTATTCTTCTATGAAAAAAAAAATCTGATATAAGAGTAGTGAAAATTAAGAGTGGAAGCAAGTTGGAAACATACAAGCATCCTCCTATTCCGCTGCCAGTGCTGCAGTTGCTCCTGTTGAGTGCGTTTAGGTGCTGCCGGGCGGCCATCACTTTGAAGAGCACCACTATAGTTTTTTCCCACAGTAAAATTTTCTTGAATAATACTGCAATCCAGTGGTTTGCATAATCCAAAATCAGACAACTTCATGTGTCCATTTTTATCGAGAAGCAAATTATCAGGCTTGATATCCCTGGAAAGTACAAAGAAAGAAGTAAGATTAGATATAACTCTAAACTACTAAAGAAGACACCATTCAGATACGACCATAAGTAGATCGAACCTATGAATATAGTTGTGTTTGTGTATAGATTCAATCGCAAGAACTGTTTCTCCTACGTAGAATCTGGCTTCATCTTCTGTTAATGTATCTTTACGCATAAGTAAAGTCATCATATCTCCACCAGGAAGGTATTCCATTATTAGATACAGATACTCTTCGTCTTGGAAAGAACAATAAAGTTTGACAATGCAATTGCTTTCAACTTCTGCTAGTAAATTTCTTTCTGCTTTTACATGCTCAACCTAGACAGGGAGAACGAGGAGGAATGAGTCAATAAAGCAACTTCAGATTAAATCGTTCTTTTGTTTCAAATGAGAAACGAATTCTACCTGACCCCTACGAAGCATTTCTGACTTCTTAAGCTTTTTCATGGCGTAAACATGCCCAGTTGACTTCTCTCTGCAAATTCTAACCTGCAGTGGGCAGTGATTTCAGAATAAATTATAGACACGTGGATGGAAATAGCATAATGGCTATCCTAGGAATTAGCATCAAATGTTAAAACGAACAACTGGTCTGTATTTTTCCATCATTACAAGAAAAAGAACGCTAAAATGACAGAGAGAGAGAGAGAGACCGACCTCCCCAAACGCGCCCTTTCCTATCATCGTTAATGGCTCAAAATCATCAGCACCCATTTTATGCCTCTGAAGGCGCATATATTCTGTTTCTTTCTTCTCTAAGTACTTCAAAATGTTGCTGTGCTCTTCCACAGAAACATCAGCGTCAGCTAGTTTCTTCTCGAGCATATTACGTCTAAAATAAACCAGAAACAATAATGTCAGTATTTGAGCGTAGGAGAAACATTAGTCATCAGGTATGGTGCTGTTGATAAAATAAAACAAAACCGTCAAACCAGAAAGGACTGGCCGACTGGGAGGATAATAAGTGCGATGTCTTTCATACTATCAGAAATAACTCCAGAATATATTTCATTTGGATTCTATAAGGTATTTGCCACTATTGAGAGTTACTTATAGCCTCTAAGGAGATATCCATACCCAATAACCAAAATGATTCTATTAGGTCCAACTTATTCACTATAAGCTAGAGGAGAGACTATGAGGCACCAAAACAACATTCCTTACTAATCTAGCCTATAACAGAAGGCGAAAGAATATCACACTCCAACTTCTGTATAACGTCTTAACCAAAGATTACTTTCAGCAATCAACAACTAACAAGGAATACTTCATCACAAAACATTCAGAGTTTTATACATAGAGGGTAACAGATGGAAATAACAGAACTTTGACGCGTATATGAAACTGAATTCAATAGAGAGCTTTGCGTCAGAATATACCTCACCCTAGAAACTATTTTGACAAGTGTCTCCACTCATGTCCGCAGTCAAAATGACAAAGAAATAATTTCACATTTATTCATACTTGATGACATACCGACAAAAGTAAAGAAGAAATTGCAGATGATATCAGACATATGTGACTTCTGACAAATAATGAAAATAGCAAGATCAAGGAAGTTTGATAGAAGAAAGCGATCATGATGAGTAAACACAGAACGGAGGGAAATATGTCATATTAAATCCATAATAAAAGATAAAGGTCAGACCTTTCTCTCCTTTCTTGCAAGCTCTTCATTTGGTCCTTGTAATGCTTTTCGATATACTGCTTGGCTGCAGCTACCTTCTGCTTAGTCGCATTTGAAGGTGTTTCCTCATTCAATTGTGCCTTCAAACCTTCCTTTCCATTAGGCCTAGGCTCAGTCTTCTTGCTTGAAGTCTTATGCTTCTCCTTCGAATAGAACTTCCCACACCAACGCCTAGCAGCTTCCATCTATTTACCTCGACTCTTCTTTTGTTGCCAAAACTCCAGTATGACTCGCCAAATGCTATGAGTTTACTGTCTTAAATAATTTATGTCCTTCCACATCAAGCGTCCAATACATTGCGAATGCTGCATAAAGCAAAGAAATTAAAGGTAAATAAATCAAGAAAGGTAGTCAATCTTCTTTCAAGACCAAGAACCCCCTTTTTGGTTGGTAGTGACTAGTGAATCCAAAGCTTCCATAACCCTACTCGAACTACTTTTAATACCATTAACAACACATTATCCTTGATCTCGAATTCGAATCTTTTACCACAAGTCTTTTCTTGATTGCCGTAAAGCATTGGCAAACAAAACTCTGCACTAACCTCCTACTTACACTGCTCCAATGAAAACCCAAATGCCAAAAATAGAATCTCATAATAAATACAAACCGCAACATAGAGAAGAAAAGGGGAAAAGTCCAGAATTCAAAGAGTAAGAAACAACCAATTAAACTCATCCCTCAATTGGACAAATGTAAAAAGTAATAAAAAGAAAAAAAAAACTATCAAATCAAATAGGATATCTTCATAACATAGAAGTAAAAAACAAAAGATATAAACCTTCTAAACTGGGCAACAATTCCCATTTCTCCATCTACAATCAAAACGGATGTGATCCTCTATCCTATTCCATAAGCCACAACACTAGTCATCCAACAATAAGACTTTTATTTTTATTTATTTTTTCAAAAAACACTAAAAATCAACTTTTTTTTAGCAAAATTCAAACATCAAAGCGATCTACCAATAGCATTATCCCCAAAAAATCCGAATCCAAAAGCGAAGAACTGGCCAAATCACTGACCTGCAAAATGAATCAGAAAGCTTCTAGAACTACGGCAACCGTCCACCACCAGCTCGAATCCAGAAAAACAATAAATTAATGAGTTGCGAATTCCACCTCAAAAAAATCAAAAATCTCAAAGCTCAGGACTCTAAAGAGGTAGCGATAAAAGAGCAGTTGATTTTCAAACCCTAAACTTTTTTCGCAGAGAGAAAAGTTAGTTGAAGAAGAGGCCTGTAATGGAAGAAGCTTTATGCTTTGGTGGCATCATTCGCCATTAAAAGTTGGAGAGAGAGAGAGAGAGAGAGAGAGAGAATTTTTTTTTTTATTTTATTTTTTGATAAACTATTTTCTTCTTCACAAATTCGGCCTTGATGGAAATCTTTGTCAAAATAAGTCCTTCATTTTTGCCTTCTTTTCTTTTCTTTTTTAAAGGGCATTTTTGTCTTTTTATCTTGTATTCCATTTCCGTTTTGCATCTTCTATTGCACTGACTGATAATATAACAAACAATAACTTAAAATCTTCAAAAACAAAAATACTAAATTTTGAAAATATTTTTAACATGTGTCGATACGGAAATGTAATAGGAGATCTGAATCGTTTTTCGTTTTACATCTTCTATTACACTGACCGATAATAACAAACAATAATTTAAATATTTTGGAAACAAAAGTACTAAATTTTAAAAATATTTTTAACACGTGTCCAAACAAAAATGCAATAGAATATCCGAAGCGATTTTCATTCTCGACTAATTTAGCACTAATTGAAGTGGTTGAGTTGAAATAAATTTGTGGTGTCTTTTAACTGTAACGCCGTTGAATTTTGTAGCGCGTTTTTCGGCAAAAACGCGTCTTCTCACTAGAAGATGCTCATTGCCAACTTTTATTTTCCTTTTTTTCCCCCAAAATTCAAAATTCATTTAATTTTGAAAATCACAAAAAAGAAAAATCCATCTACTTGTATCTATATTCATGCAGTTAGGTGAAAATGTTAAAAGTCAGTTCTATGGGAAATTAATTTTGTTGACTAACATGATTTGCAATTGATTCAACTCAACCTTCATAATATTTATATTTATATTTATATATAGTTTATAAATTCATTTTAAAAATATGATTTTTAAATTTAATGGACGAATATATAGTATCATAATGAATTAAATAAAATACTTCTACTGAGTACATTAGAAACCATGTTGCGGTAATAATAAATTTAATTATTTCATATAGATATTTGTTAATTGATTCAACGTCCTGGTTTCGTAGAAGCATCAGTCCCACAAAATATAAGTAAATAAATAAAAATCACCAGACATAAGTTAATTTTGGAAGATTCCGATGAATTATTATTTTTTAGATCTAGTACATTTTATATTTAATAAAATATTATCAAGTTCATGTACGAAGGGACGTACACGTTGGGTACAAAAATAAAATGCCAATATTTTATTATGCTTGAATACAAATAAGATAAGTAAAAAATGTTATTTTTATGGGATCTAGCATCCACATAATTAATTAGATCTTTTATTGCATTTTTGCATTGCATCTCGTATTGTATCGTTGAATGTTCGACACATATTAAAAATAAAGAAATATTTGCATCAGCCCAAACTCATATTGAGGTTCATTGAATATATTTATGATGTCTTCTTTTGGGATTGTGGGCCAAGTAGATTAATTGAACTAATTAATTTATTTTGCTTTCAAAAGGTTTGGTTGCACTGTGTGTGTGTGACCGGGCTGATACAAGGTTTTGTCTTAAAAGTATATTTAAACAACATTTCTATTTATATAATTCTTTAATTATATCTATTGCTAATTTTGATGCAATATGAAAATATAGTAGAAGATATGAATTAAATAATTATGCAATTAATTTTGCAGAGTATAATATTTCAATTCTTGAAAAATAAATTTAAAAGGAAAATATTTGAGATTTGCTATTGATTAAATGTTTGGGCATCTTGCTATTTAGACTAGCATCTTAGTACAGAGAAATTTGTCATTGACCAAATGGACAATAGTATGGATCCCTATGCATAGATCAAAGTTAATTATAGTATAGAATATACTATTTACTTATTTTTCTATTAACGAAGTTCAACAAATTAAAATGAACATGATTTTGTCCCCTAATATTTAATTAGCGCAATGCTTATATGGATATTGACACTATTGATTATATTGACTTCTTATTTTTTATTTTTTAATTATGGCCATAATGCTTGTAATGTTTTTTTTATAAGAGGTTATCAAATTCAAGATATCAATTTTAACACAAGTCACAAATTTAGTATTGTGGGTTGTGGTTGAACTTTATATTATCTTTTTTTATATATATATACTACATTAGTACTCACATCTTGCATATGATTATATTAATGAAATATTCGGACACGAAAGTTGAGTGTATTAATTGTAGAGGTATATGTAATAGATTCGGCGTAACTTTTAACTCTCGTGCTTTTATACAATGACCTGCAAATCATACATGAAAAGTAAATCGCACTTAAAAAGATGAATATAATATATTTGAATTCGGAGGAAATAAACTACACTCGAAATGACATATACATGGATAGTTATAGAAATATTCATAGATTTAAACCATATGTTTTTCATAGGGCACATATAGGCAACTCTACCGTGGGGTTACTCTTAAAGATTTCAACTCATCATTTCTTGCACATGATTAAATATTAAAATTGAGAAAAGTAAAGAAAAAAAAAGGGGCAGGCAATTTGGTAGAAATTTTGCCCCACAACAAAGGGCACATTCCCCAAAATTAAGGGCAATATAGGAGGGGTCCATCAATTGATCTTTATATGGACAAAATTAAAGAACAAAAGGCAAATTTGAAATCATGCCACTAATTGCGACTAATCTTAATTACCCTCACAAATCACAATAATTTAATGACAAAGCTGCCGTCGATAAATTAATTATTTAGTCATAACTACTTTAGTCCTAAAGTTTTACACTCATACCAAGTTGACTTCCACTTTACTTAATAACGAACTTACCGATATCATTACTCATCAATGGAACTTTTAAAAATACTAGGAGTAACATTTATTCAGATCTAGCCATTATATTGTTATTTTACTCATTTTCCAATCCAAATCAATTCCAATTAAATGGTCTAAGCTTTAATATGCTTGCCTCAAATTATATTTATAGAGAGAGGACCATACGTCACATATATGTGACCACTTTGTTAGTAAAATAATACTCCCTATCTCATTTTTTTTGGGGGAAATTATCCCTAAACATATAATATTTCATCTGATTTTGATTTTGCATGCGAGATTTTTAATATACCTATAAATATATAACTTTTTAATTATATCTGATTTTGCATATGAGAACAAATTTTCCTAATTTCGTCAGATTTGATACTAATGTGGAAGTAGGAAGTTGGATATACCAGAAAATATGTCATTCATATATGTGAGAAATTAGAATTTCACTAATCATTTGACAAATCCGACTTCCATATTAGTAGCAAAATTGGAAAACAATCGATATCATGTACAGAATCATACACAATTAAAAGGTTGTGTATATAGTCATTTTTTTATTAGGCAACACAACACACCACACTCACACACACGCACCCGAGATGACTCGAACCTTCGACCTTTTGGTTGGAGGGAAAGCGTCTTATTAATTAAGTTGCACTTCGTCGTTATATATAGCTGATTATTCCTTTTATTTGGTTCGTTTCTTAATTCATTTTATTATTTTATATGTTACATATATTCAACAAACCAAATATATTCAACAAACCAAATAAAATATGATGAATTAAGTATTCAATTAGTAACTACTGAAAGATTGTGAATTTGAATTATTTTACGTACTATTATGTTTTAGGAGTTGAAATATTCCATGTTCATCCACAACAAATTATAATTAATATATTTTAAAAAAAAATGTAAAAAGGGACCACATGTCATAGCATGTTACCAATGGAAAAGACAATTTTCCCAACTGAGTGTCAACATATGGATCCGAGTGGCATCACATGTGCTCCAAATTTCTCAATCTTTTATTTATTTATTATTTTCCCCTTAAATCAATTTTTACAATTTTAAATATTTTATTTATGTGATATAGTGGAGAGTAGAAATAATTAATTAAATCAATTACAGGAAGGCTAATGAGTTGTGACACGAATATGGGCCATTTTCATGAATTTGGATAATGGGTTGTCAAAACATTATGCATCAAATATTATATATATATATATAGGGTGTTGAATTTAATGAAATAAATCAAACGTAACATATACTATTATCGTTCTTGGAATTAATATGAAATGTGATGGTGATGTAAAATTATGGAAAAGCGATAGATCTTGAATTATAACAGCTGGATAGTTGGATATTGTGTGAGGAAGGCTCCATATCCACGAATGACACGATGATGGTATATTAAAAAAATATTTAAAAATATAGTCTATAAAAAAAACTAAATCATGAATGAAATAATTACTAACGTGATGCTGCCACATCAGCATTTTTAGGATATATGTATCCCAATTATGAGGGTTTTTTTCTTCCACTCCTTTTTCCCTTCAATTTGATTTTTCTATATTCATTTAGATTTCTAATGATTATTCTAAGAGTAATTATGTATTCTAAGTATATATATATATATATATATATATATATATATATATATATATATTATTATCAACGGGCCATGAAATTGTTGGGACAGAGGATTCCAGTCGAAATATAAAATAAAAAAATATTTCTTAATTAGAGCATAGTACTTATAATTGATCCATAGAGGGAATAAAGAGGAAATAGATGAAGAATGGAGTTATTTATAGCCCCCATCAATAAATCAAAGCATGAATGGGGTAACCTATGTTCATTCTCATATGGGAATGTTCTCTAGCTCAATGATGTTTTGTCCAAGAATTTTATTTAAAAAAAAAAAAAGGAAAAAAAGAAAAGAAAAAAGAAATGTACATGTGATGGAGCCCAAAGTACAATCTATAGTTTCTTTTGTTCTGGACATAATAAGGCTGTATATGTCTGGTTTGGAATATTTCTGGAAAAAGAATGTCTGGAAAAACTAGGCATAATTTTATTTTCTTGTTCTTTTTATTAAGGTGGTGATAGTAATGGAGGAAAAAAAAAAGAAAAAAAAATCAATTTCCTGTACTCATAATTGAAACCAATTAAGGAAATCATGATGCAATGAATAGTAGTTTGAATTACTGTTAAACAAAATAGAAAATTGAAATAGACTCCAATAGTTGTCGACTCTGCTGCGCCTCCATAGTTCCTGTTTTCAGTCAGTAGCAATAATATATCATTATATATTTACGCACACACAAACACGTAAGGATTGAGAAAATAGAGAAAGAAAGAATGTGCTCATTTACCATGTCCTCCTCAAACATGTCGCTCGAATAATATCATTATATATATATATATCTGCTCCGCGTCCAGGAAAATGAATCTTCTCTCCTTTGACAACCATCCAGTTCTGGGTCCGATTTCTCATGTGCAAGGTGAGTGTGAGGAATATTAGCTTTCCAAACTTCATCTCTGCTACTTGGCCACTTAATTGGGATCTGTAACTCCAGAAGACGGCCAAAAAGAATTACAGATGCAAGCAAAAAACATCATTGAGCTGAAATATATGACTTCAATTTGAAGGGCATCATTGTCATAATTCTCCAGCTGATCTTTCTTGATTTTCAATGCTGAAATCGTATTGAGCTGAGTATTATGATTTGCAGGATGTGTAGCAGCCGCATGCAAAATGTTGGAGAAATGAGGCTGCTGGGAATCGATATCTGGATGGATCTGCGTGATAGCTACGTGGCATGATCTGCAGTGTTCAAATAAGCGGTCCAGATTAGTTTATATTAGTTAAGTAGTGAAAAAACACGTCTTTACCTCATTCTATAAATAGAGAAAACACAACTCTTGTATGCTTGATTTGGAAAAGATGAATTGAGGCGGTTACACTCTTTGTTCTTAGCTGAGATATTTCATTTGGTTCTGCATTTTCAATTTTACATTTCTATGAATTTCTTCCGAATTCAATATGGTATCTAGAGCAGGTTGTTGCATTTAGATCGAAACCTATTTTTTTTCTTTTTCAGAATTCAACGATGGGAAAAGGAAATCGAACTCAACCCTGGGCATCGTTGTTCGATGAAGAACAAGGAGGTTCATCGTCGAACGTTTTTGGAAAGAATCCACGGAGAAATTCAGCTAATTATGAAGCATATGTGGAGGATGGTGGCAGCGAGGAAGGCTCGATCTAGAGGAGCAGCAGATCAGAGAGATTCTGCATCTCTACAACGCAGATCATCCAGGAATGCAGTTGGTTGCGGCGCATCTAACAGGTACAAACTTCCTTAATTGGAGCCGCTCAATCAAACGCGCATTAGGTGCTAAATCGAAGTTAGAATTGTTTGATGGAACGCTTAGAGAACCAGATCCTAGATCAAAGTATTACAAACAATGGATTAGGGTCGATTATATGGTTTCTAGCTGGATAACTAACTCCATGTCAAAGGAATTGGTTAGCTCATTCTCACACTATAATACAACTAAGAAACTCTGGGATGCTCTATGTAAAAGGTTCGACATATCTAATAATCTTAAGATATCGAAGCTGGAAAAGGAAATTAGGAGTTACTCACAAGGAAATCAAACTGTAATGGAGTATTTCAACAATTTGACTGCATGGGATGAGATGGACATGGTGATGCCGCCGGTTGAGTGCGTGTGTCATGCTAGAGCTATTTTGGATAAGAGAAAAGAGGATAGGCGCCTGGTACAGTTTTTACTAGGTTTGAATGAGGGATTAGAACATGCTCGTAGCCAAATACTTCTACTGGATCCCTTACCTTCTGTAGATAAGGCTTATTCTATGGTAACTCAAGTTGAGGATGAGAAACCAGTTTATGACAATCTGAACGAGCATAGAGGGAAGATGGAGATGTATACACATAAACAATGAGGATATAATGGAGCATATGGAGGATTTCAGTACAGAGGACATCAAGGTGAGAGAAGATTGAGTAAGGAAGAGAAGAGAAAGCTCAAGTGTAATCACTGCAAGGAAAGTGGACATGAGATGCATGAATGCATCAAGTTGCATGGGTACCCGGAGTGGTACAAGAAGTATAAGGATTATAAAGGCAAAACACAAGTGAACTATGTCTCAGACAATGTATCAGATGAAGATGTTTTCTCTAAAAGTGGAGATAGATATGAGCCCAGACATCCTATGGAATGAGCTTCTTCTTCACAACATATGGATATAGCAAGTATGATACAAGCTGAGGTGGCCAAGTGTGTAGGGAATTTGGGACAACAAAATGGAGGAGGGCCCGCACATAGGAATGAAATCAATTTTGTTCATGAAAAACAGACAGAAACATGACTGTTTGATGGACAATATGCATTCAGTGTAGCTCCAAGTATGGAAAAGGCAGTGTGGATCATAGATTCTGGTGCAAGCACCCATGTATGTTGCGATACTGAGATGTTGCACACCACCTATAGACTGAACATAACTACAGTTGTACATCTTCCTGATGGTGCAGCAAAGACAAGTCAATATAGCAGGAAAAGTGAGACTCAATACTGATATAGTACTCTCTGATATATTGTATGTGCCTGGTTTTACACATAATCTACCATCAGTAGCACATCTGATCCAAGATAATGGTATTAGATGTGTTTTCTATCAAACACATTGTATCTTTCAAAGGATGAGTGATGACAAGGTCATAGGCTCAGGGAGAATGGAGCATAACCTGTATATCTTGGATACAGTATTTGAGAATCACTTTACTCACTTCTTTAGAGTTGAAGAGATGACTTTAGACAAGTGGCACAGGTTTTTGGGTCATCCCTCCTTGTCTACACTAAAACATATGCCTCAACTTAGTGGGCAGTTCGAGCAGGAAATTGTGCATGCTATTGAACAATGTGAAATGTGTTTGAGGGCCAAACAGGCCAAAGATCCTTTTCCTTTGTTACAAAGGAGGTCAACAAACCTATTTGATATGGTGCATGCAAATGTTTGGGGACCTTACTCTTATGAGAGTGTTAGCAACACTAGATATGTACTCCCTTTGGTTAAGGATCATAGCAGAACCATCTGGACTTATCTTATCAGTTCTAAAGAGTTGGTGTGTTCAGTGCTCACTTCTTATATTCACATGGTTAAGACTCACTTTAAAAAGGACATTAAGTACTTTCATACTGATGATAGGACAGAGTTTCTTAATCACAAAGTGAGGGCTTTGTTTTCTCAACATGGGATTATACTTCAAAGAACTTGCATCTATACTCCACAGCAGAATGGAATTGTGGAGAGGCGGCATAAAACCTTGCTAGAATCAGCGAGGGCACTGATGTTTCAAAGCTCATTGCCACTCAAATTTTGGCCTTATTCCATTCTTACAACAACTTGAATGCTCAACCGCATTCCCAGCAGAGTTCTTGGTTGAAAATCACCCTTTGAAGTTCTTTATGAGAAGCCACCATATTTTCAGATGCTCAAGCCTTTTGGATGCTTGGCTTATGCTGTGAATCTTATCTCTCACAAAAGTAAGTTTGATAGTAGAAGTAGATCTTTAAAATGTATTTTCCTGGGATATGATGCTCATCAAAAAGGGTGTTTGTTATTCGATATGGATAATAATAAGGTTATAGTGTCCAGAGATGTGAAATTCATGACTGATGTATTTCATACTTTGGTGCTCAGTCTGTTCCTACTGCTCCTTCTATGCCTTTTCCTTGTTTTCAAGATTGTGCTGAACAGATACCTCATACTATTGATTCTTCAACAGTCATAGAATCTGGGGAAGATGCATCACTTGTGGAAGATAGCACTCTTCCTATTACTGAGGCTGGAACCACAGCACCCAATGCTATTGTACCTGCTTTATCACCTACCACTGAAGCAGTTGCAGTGGATCCTCCACATATACAACAGGAAGATGCAAGTACCTGATGTGTTGGTTAGAAGGAGCACTAGGCAAAGACAACCTCCTAAATGGATGGAGGATTATGTTGGCCATGTGTCTTTCACTAAGGATTATCTACATACTGCTGACACTCTGACTCCATCAACATATCCCTACCAAGTTTCCCCAGGTTTTACTCCCTCCAGCACTATTTTTTTGTTCAATCTTCAGTCACTTAAAGAACCATCATATAAGGAGGCTTGTTTATCTCTTGATTGGACAGCTACAATGGAGAGTGAGTTAGCAGCCTTGGAGCAGAATAACACTTGGATCCTATAAGCTCAAACTTAAGCCAGATGGCACAATTGAAAGGTTTAAAGCCAAGCTTGTAGGTAAAGGGTATCATCAGGAATATGGTGTTGATTATGAAGAGTTTGTTAGAAATTTGGTTTTTGACCAAATAAATAATAATTAATATTTAATTTATTACGTAAATTAAATATTAAATTATTGTTCTACTCATGGAGTAGATAAACGTGGTATATTTATATGCTCAAAATCGATTTCCAGTGAGTGAGATATAAATGTTTAAAGTTGGGTGGAGAGTTACTTCTTTAATTAATAAAGTGTAAGTTATACCACATCGATTAAATATTAATGTGGTGTGATGTTTAAAAGAATTTAAACATATGGGCTTAGTAACAAGTGGGCCAAATAAGTGAACATATTAAATATGCTTACAGGAGATAGATAAACATTCTAATACTATGGATACAATATGTTCATAGTAAATTTATTATTAGAATTATATTCTTACCCTTAAAATAGATATAGAATATGGGCAAATTAGACAAATTAAAATTCGCAATAATTGACTCATTTATAATAGACTAGTACAATAGAAAGGAGTATAACATAAATATTTGCTAAGAAATTATTAAGAATAGTGACTATAATTCCCAAAAATCTTAATTTTACAATAACAAACAATCAAAATGTAGCCTATAAATAAAAATACCCCATTGATTGTCAACTAAAACATAAATAATTAGCACAAAAAAATGTAAAAAAAAGAAAAGAAAAGAAAAAGAAAAACCAAGTGATGATTTTCCCTTAATTCTTGGGCAAAATGCTTCTTTAATCCCAAGAATATGTAAAATAAATATAACAAGAGGCACATTAATTAAAAAACCAGAAACAGTAGCCTACTCTGCATCTCTGAAGCTTTCACTTGTAAGCCATAGCTTCTTCTGAATGATGAAGACGACTTCATCTCCGTCTTCCTGGCTCGGCTCACCGGTTGCCACTGCTTCCCAGTGCAACGCGGCTAAATACTTCTTCACAAAGTCAATGATCGGTTGTCTGTCGTGGAAAATGGCAAAACCGGTTGGCCTGAGAATCCGGTCCATCTCAAGAAGCAGATCCTCACCACTGCATCCTTTCTTTTCGATGTCAGAGAGCACGTTCCACGCATGGAGTAAATCGTACGTTCTAGGGTATGTCGAGTAGGCTTCACACCTGCAGTTTATTGTATTTAAGAATCAAAACTTCTAAATTCCTGCAGTCATCGACTATTCTTTTCGTGTTTCATCCCGATGAGAATAAAGAAATTATTTACAAACTACCATTATTAAGCTTGATCCAGTCCATGGAGGAAAAGAAGGAATATAAAATAATTGACATACCAGTTATGGACTGAACCGATCAAGCCTCTGTCGTAGACGATCTTAAGTGTTTTCGGTCCATCTTCAGCAACGACGTTCATCACCCACATATCCTTGTCTTTCAAGGCAGCAGCAAACGATCCCAGATTTGCTTTCATATCCATCACGTTCCGTATAGTATCAGCCGAGATTTTTGGACTCAAAAGACTCCAGTAGTTGTCGACTCTACGCCTCCATAGTTCCTGTTTTCAATCAGTGGCAATAATATCATTATATATTTACGCACACACAAATACGTAAGGATTGAGAAAATAGAGAAAGAAAGAATGTGCTCATTTACCATGTCCTTCTCAAACATATCACTCGAATAGCCAAAATCAGCAAGGCGAGGAGGAGGAGTGGTCAATCGAGCCGGCCATGGTGCCAGTCCACTACCTTTCGTTTTGTGATCATCTGATCACACGAAACAAAATGTCGTTAACAAGAAATCGAAGTCAAATGCTATGAGACAGAATTAAATTATCTTTATTTTAATCTCTAGCAAAACGTAGATAGATGCTTACGATCAGAATAAGGAGTGATGCACGCCTCCATTGGCACAGTCCCGACTGCATCAGGATCGTCGTCAGATCTACAGAGAGGAGGCTGAGTACCAGGTTCTCTTTCGAAATAACAATCGTTAGTCAAGGGCTTCTGCCATATCACAGTTTGGTTCTTCTTCACAGCAATTCTCCAACACATGCGCTCCACGAGCGCACTCATCTCCTTCCATATTCTCAGATCCTCTTCGTCCTGAGCATAAGCTTCCGGAGACGAGTAGGCAAAGTAGCCTCCTGGTCTAAGCAGCCTATCTAATTCAAGAAGAAGGATCCCATCCCTCTGAAGCCAGTCGATTCTGCAACGAGAGCAATGAGCTAGTTCGAAAGATCTGCTCGGGTAAGGAAGCCTCTTGGTCCCAAGAACACCTAGATATGCAGGTATTCCTCTCTCTAGAGCAAATTGGATCTGATTTTGATGGACATCGTTCGGAGCAAGGGACATGGCAATGATATCAGATGAAAGTAGGTAACCTCCGAAACTTGCCACTCCACAGCCCACATCGAAAGCTGTGCGCAATCTTCCTTCATCGTTCAATACATTGTTTGAAAAGTTGAGCATCTGCCAAATGGAAGCATTATTACAAGTAAAAGTGAGTTTTTACTTTTTACTCAATCAGGTTAAACAGTAATTTTTGGTACTATGATAGCCAAAAACTTACATTTGCTAAGTGGGCAATATATTTATCGGCTCCGTAATGAAAGTGGGTGCCGCCTCCAGGGAAATGAATCTTATCTCCTTTGACAACCATCCAGTTCTGGTCCGATTTCTCATGTGCGAGGTGAGTGTGAGGGATATTAGCTTTCCAAACTTCATCTCTGCTATTCGGCCACTTAATCGGGATCTGTAACTCCAGAAGAGGGACAAAAGAATTAAAGAAGCAAGCAAAAAGCAATCTATTGGCAAACTTTATCACATAGCAAACTTCAAAGCCGATTGTGCAAACCTAGAGCTTAAGACCTCACCTTGTACCCAGGAGGAGGAGGAATCAAACAATTGAACTTCCTTTCGGGTAATGGGCAGTGCCTTTCGTAGTGCTCCATCAAAGATAAGTCCAGCTTCAATCTCATTTGATAAATAAGATTTCTGTCGAGACACGGAATCAACTCTGAATGACGATCATCGCAGACCTAGGAACCAAACAGAAATCGTAAAATGTCAATCAGATACTATTGCAAGACGCAGAGTTCTTTACATTCATGTAGCAAGTTTATGATGAGAGAAAAACTTGATCTTTGCATAAAATGTGTTGGAAACACTTACAGGGAAGCTCTTCGGAGTGATACCATCCTCACTGTCATCTATCCCGAATTTGGCGAAAGATTCATCTTGCTTACTGAGATCAGAATCTTCGTCTCCGCCCAAGTAAGAAGACCCCAGTTTTCTCAATGATCGGCTTCCATACTCTAATGCAGACTCCCCAGTATTCTTAGAGCCATAATAGACATATAGAAAAACAAGGAATACAGCCACAACACATACAGAAGTCAGCAACCGCTTCTTTTGTGCTCCATCTGGTCGTCCCCTCGACATTTATGTAGATTCAATGATAATTGAAAAGGCTTCCGCCTCTCCTACCACCACCCCGAGTCTTTCCCTTTTTTTCCTTTTCGGGGTAAGATTACTTCCTCAGAATCTTGATCTAATGATTCAGAAACAGAATCCTGTTATTAAGGTTTGAAGTCTGTCGACCAAGATATTACACTCACCACTATTTAGGTAAAAGTTAGACTGTGAGGCAACCTGAAACATCGACGAACATTACATAAGGATACCTAGAAAGGTAGATAAAATTTTCATTTAAGAGTATGATCATAAATCATAAAAAAATAAGCCAGAAACAACATCCATAATATGCTTCGCCCGACATGATTCATAGGAAGAAAAAGAAAAAAGAAAAAAAATCTATAACAGAGTTCGCATTAAAGATCTAGCAAAACAAGTTGCAGGCCTAGAGATAGAAATGGCTCAACTTACATTTCTATAACAATGCTATAACCACAACAAGACATCTATATAATAGCATACAGAAACCACAAAGCGAAAAAGGCAAACATGGGGTGAAGGTAAAGTATCGAACACGTACAAAAGTAATATTACCCGAGATGTCCAATAGATCTAAGGAAAAATATTGCTCTAAACCAATGTATTGATTACTTTTCAAGAAAAAGTACCGTTATGCTATGACCGACTAAGAAAAATCACCGAGCAGCTACGATAGTTGAAAACCACAGCATAAGATTGCAAGCACTTCGAAGTTAGAACAATCATGGACTATCAGAGAACAACCAATAACCATAAGAAGAATCAAGATTCCCTGATTTGAATAAAATCTACTCCAGTAGAATGAACAGTCATACATATACATGTTGAGAAACAATTATAATTCAAAGAAGCATAACTCCATATTTCAACAATTCAATTGAACAACCAAAAGCAAGATTCATCGTTTTTTGAAAGAAACAAGAAACCCATTCTGCAAGTAACCTCAGCTCCCTATTTCAAACAATTAATCATCCAATCCCATCCATCGCCACTTCAAATCAAAATCTAACCATTCTGCACAACAAATCACTCAAAAATCTAATATTTTTTCCAAACAATGACTCAGAACAGACGTCCACAGAGGCAGATCTACGGAAACGAGATCCTCCCACACATTACACGGCGCATTCACACAAGTGCACATTGCAAATGGAAAGAACCAAAGAACATCAATAGTAGTAAGAAAAACGACAATTAATCGAAATCTAAACGGACAGATCGGGGCTTACTGAATCGAGGGTATTGATCCCAGCAGATCTGAGGTAGATTGCATGAAATGAAAGAGTAATTACAGTGGAATAGAACTGGAATTGGTAGTCGATCCAAGATTGTACGGGGTGAAGAGGGCGAGTAAGTGAAGATAGAGCTAAAGGTGCCGCCTTTATATCATAATTGGAAACATGCTGTAAATCTCAGGATGAGAGAGAGAGAGAGAGAGAGAGAGAGAGAGAGAGAGAGGGAGAGAGTTAATGAATGGAATGGGGGTTAGATCTGTTCTGAATTTCTGGAATTTTTACTGTCTTGTGCGTGTTTTCCCTTATTTGGAGGGAAAAAAGGTGAAACTTTTATTTTTGTGTGGGCCTTATTTCAATTTCTAATTAATTTAAATAGTTTTTGTAAAAAAATAAATTAAATAATTACTCAAATTAAATAGTATTTTAGTAGTTGATTTATTCGTGATTGAGATAAAATAAAATCATAATACTCATTTTTTAAAAATTAAAAAAAAAACATTTCCTCCGTCCACAAGGGTGAATCATTTCAACGTGGATTTTAATGCTTTTATGACGGTTTTTGTAGAATAAATTATATCATCACAAATCATTAAATCTCGTCTCCGTTATTATTGTGAACCGAGTGAGTAAATTTAAAAGAAGGAAAATTGTCTCAAAATAAATAACGTTAGGAAAATTGGACAAAAAACCCATCGGCATATTCAATGTGCAACAGTCTTGAATTATTCAACATTATTCTACCGTCATTTTGTATTTATTTGCAATTTTTACTTTAATATTGGAGTTGGAGTAGAGTATTATTTATTTTACTATTACTAATGTGACAACAATATTTAACTACGGTGGTGGCGTTGTCAATTTAATGTGACAAAAGATTTGAAAGGAAAATTGGACAAAAAACCCATCGGCATATTCAATGTGCAATTCAATTCCCTTCTAGAAACATAAAAAAGTACAGTAATTATTAAAGGCTCAAAAAAAAAATTGTAACTCGCAGTCGCTCGCATTTTCAATATTATTCGAGAAATATAATCTCTTGTAAATAAAGTAATTACCATAAATGGTATATTTAAAGATGAAAAAAATTAATAGCCCAATTATTGAGACACCATCCAAATAAATGCAAATTGGTAGATTTAATGAGGTAAATGGCTTTAAGATTTTAATTAATAAGGAAAAATAAAATAAAATAAATAAATAAATAAATAAAATAATGGGCGTCACGCGGTGATATTAGAAAAAGATGCTGTCGGTGAGACTTGTATGAGCTGGACTGATGCCGACATGTATTTGGGCCATTTTCATTCTTATTGGGCCTCCGATTTAGTTAAAGCCCAATATTAATTTTGTTTATGGGCCATGGGTATAGTTTCCATGAATAGAATCTAAGTGGATTGAAGAAAATCTGCCCAATAAGAGGGAAAGATTTTTAGATACAAGATTTTCTTATTTATTCATAACTCTCTACGGTTGAACACATTTAATGTGTCTACATTTAAATGGTAGTGTCACATATGCATTTTATTTATTTAGAATTTAGTTTAGTGTCCACGGCTGATATGATAATGTCACGTCAATAAAAAAAAATCTTTAGAATTTAGTTTATTTTAGTATTTTTATAAGTTATATTAATAATAGTTTCTTTAAATATAACATCGCCTACTTTTACGGCGGCATGGACCAGACTTTTGCATAAATTAAAGCCCATTTATGTCCCATTTTAAGCAAGCAGTCAAGCACGTACTTGACAAGGATCGTGTCCGACATTAAGCTAGAAAAATATTGGCGTATGAAATTTGAATGGACTGTACACAAAAGTCTAATGTCAGTGATTCAACTCAAGGGTTTAGGATCCGGGCTTCGTTTAACTATTTCATTAGCGGTTTCACATCGTAATCATCATCCAAAAATACTAGTGCAAATCTCTGGCTTGGTAGCGGCCCCAGACATAATCATTTGTAATGCATTGGGTAAACAAATCGTATATATTTTTCTTGCTTTCGTATGTTGTGTGGATGAATTTCGTAACAAAAAAAAAAAAGCATAAAAGGAACTCCTTTAAAAGAGGCAGACAGGGCCTAGCCCGCACCATCTGCGCAATCGGGCCACACCTGCTTCGACTTATATCGGGTTCAGACCGGCCCGGCCCAATTGACAACCTCGATTCGATGAGAAAGGGAAAAATAAGAAAGAAAAAATGATTTCTGGTGCGGGACAGCCGCACTGAACGGGGGCGGACAAGACAAGGCAGCGAGTGTGTGGTCCACGTCAACCAAGACAGCACGGCGTTCCGACCGTCGATCCGTCCACGTGGCGCGATCTCGCAGCACCAATGTACTAAGGAGTTGAAAATGGGCCGACAGGGTGGCGGAGGCCCACGTGCGGATTGCAGGCCCATGGGCCCCACCATAGAAGCCTTTACGTCAAGTCCTGATGGGTCAGCTCAAAACTGGGAGTTTTGGACTGATGAGTGAATTCAGAGGGATTCTCGTACCCCTTTATTTTTCTTTTTTTGAGTTTTTCCTTTTAGTTTATTTTTTCTCTTTTAAAAATTATTACTACTACTCATCCCGTCCGCAATATATACGCACCGGATCTTCTGGTACCGGTTTTAATATTTTTAGTGGGTGTTTTTTTAAAGTTATTTTTGTAGATAGATTCTCCATACCAATAGTGGTGTTTTAATCGTGTACTAAATATTAATTTTTATTAATTTAATAATATTTTTTATAAAAATAAAAATTCCTAAATTATAATAAATCATAATTAATATTTATAACTAAAAAGTTGAATTTTAAATATAATATACCCTAATTTTGGATTTATCAACCCTTTTTAGCTAGTAAAATTGAAATTAAATGTAAAAAAATAAAAAATATATATATAAACCCTAATTGGATGAGTGAACACTAGAAAATACTTTATAAAATTATATTAGAGCATTATTAATTAAAAATACCGAATAAAAATATATAAAACTAGTAAAAATTAAAATTAAGTACATAGAGGATCCCAAGTGTTATTTTTTGATCTCATTTAATGCATATGGAATAAATATCCAAGTGTATTTTTATTAATTTTTAAAGGGTAGACAGAGAATTATAAATATGAGCTTTATATTCAAAAATAGATAGTGAATAGGAGAGACGAAAAAAGAAAAATTCTACATAAATAATGTGAATGGAACGAATACTTTTTACCTTTATTTTTGTGTTTAAAATTATTATTATTTCGTTTTACGTTTTTTAGGTACTTTTATGTTTATTAAGGGGATGACAAAAGTTTGTGAAAATGACAGCTTAGCATTAAAGGGGCAACTAGTACATATAAAGAATTTATATTTTAACAAATTCGAGGTGAAATTTGTTGTTAATTTTGGTTCTACATGTTCTTATAAGGGTACAAATTTCCCTTCGTTCATAAATAGATGCAGATTTGTTTTTTGTCTGTTAATCAAAAACAGACATACGGAGTATTTAATTTTGGAATATACTTCTCACATAAAAAATTTCATTTAATTATTTACTCAATAGAAAAATACTCTTTCCCGCCGCCACCTTTTGCATGTAGTATTTCAATGTCCCAAAAAATGGGTATTAAGATAAAGTATACCACTTATGTCTCACTTGATGTAAAAATATTTACTTTTCGGCACATTAAAATATTTGGTATAAGATCTAAGCATATAGATGGCGGATAGAGGTAGCCTTAAAATTTGTACTCAAAATGTGGTGGCATGATGCACATATTTTTCTAAAAATACCATATTACAGTATCGCACTCGCACCGGATACTCATGACAGTGCGATTCTCGTGGGATACGTACCGGATATGCCACATAGCGAATCCTAAAAATAAAAAATAAAAATTAAATAGGATACGCATATCGGGTGCGTTTGCCTCAAGAATTTGGTGCGTTTGGGGTTTTTTTAAATAATTTTATATTTTTGGATTTTTTATATATATATGTAATAAAATTTAAATTCACTACAAAATCAATATACGTTATTTAATTTATGGGGTTTGATTGAAAATTTTATTTTAATTGATATTTATAATGTAGTATTTAATTTATAAATTTTATTTTTATAAAATCGGTGACATATTTAATAAAATACATAAATATACAGACGTATCATTGACGAATCGCACTCTAAATGTTTTAAAAATCTGTATTCTCGTATCTGAATCATATCGCCCCGCACCCATGCAACCTAGGTGGGTGGTGCATATTATTAGGTCAAATTAAAATACCCCTTTTATAAATCAAAATGTAAAAAATACCCCATTTTTATTAAACATGTAGAAACTACCCCTTTTTTTAAAATAATGTAGTGGGGCCATTCTTTTCAGCTGAAGCAGCCGGCGGTGGGCATATTCCGGCGACTTCCACCGGCGGTGAATGTGGCCGGAAAATCACGTTTTTTAAAATAATGATATTCATGAATTTTTTATTTTTATTTTATTTGTCAACTTAAACTATTGAATTTACAAGTACTAAAGCCTTAATTAATCATTTGTATATATACACTATGGAAATTAAACATGTAATTATAGATAAAATAATTCAATTCATAATAATATGGTATCCACCGCCGGCAAAAGTGGACGGATCTCTCCCACCGCCGGCAATATTGTCCGGCCACTTTTTCCGGCGGTGGATAAGTTTTTATGCATTGAATCATTTTTTTAAACTCAAAACATATATTACGTGAATAATAACAACAATATTTCATGAATTAAGAGATTAATTAAAGAAATTAAATTTCATCTCTTGAATTTAAAAGTACTAAAATCGAAATTAATCATTTGTATACATACACTATGGAAATTAAACATGTAATTATAGATAAAATAATTCAATTCATAATAATATGGTATCCACCGCCGGCAAAAGTGGCCGGATCTCTCCCACCGCCGGCGACACAATATTGCCGGCGGTGGGAGAGATCCGGCCACTTTTTCCGGCGGTGGATAAGTTTTTATGCATTGAATCATTGTTTTAAGTGAATTTTACATGTTCACCGCCGGTGGAAGTGGCCGGAAATCTCCCACCGCCGGCGACGCCTTGGTGCCGGCGGTGGGAGACTTCCGGCTACTTCCACCGGCGGTGAATAAGTCTAGCTCAATTAATAAATTTTTTAATGCTCATTCTATATATTATTTTAAACGGATTCTCTGAAAGGCGTGATAACACTTTCAGATCGAATTAATTCGACGGTTCTATCAAATTATTCAATCGGATACAATTCAGAAATTTTCGAACTTTTGTATGAAATTTGTTTGAGAATGCAGAACCGGAAATCATACGAATCAAAAATTGATCAGCCTTTTTCATGAAAACTGATTCGTATATCAGTTTCAAAACGGTTTTTGCAACTTATAAAAATTGTAAATTAGTCCCTCGAAATTTCGAAAATTAAATTTCCGATGAATTTTCTACACAGCAATTTAATCGGAAATAAAAAATTTTCTACACAGCTCGACCCCAGCCAGGGGCTCTGCCCCTTGGACCCCGCCAGGGGCTGCCGCCCCTTGGACCCCGCTATCGGGGGCTCTGCCCCCGAACCCCGTCCTTTAGGGGCTTCGCCCCTAAAATCATAATAAATTCATATAAGCGTGCACTCCGCACCACCAAACTTATATGATGTATTATTATAACGATACTGATCAAACAATAATAAAATATTATAATTTTTATATTAAACTAATAAAAGGGGCATATTTTACATACGTACTAAAAAGGGGGCATAATCTATGGATAGAAAGGGTATTAATTTTAATAAAATTGGCTTTCATTCACCTTTTAGTATTAGTATTTTGATGAAACTATTTTTCGAAATACAAGGGTGACATGAGGTTTTTTAGTCTCAATAATTCTCGAGACACAACATTATACTCTTATAGGAAATTATAATGCAATTTGTAAAGTATGTGCTCGATCATACACTTCTAAGAACGCTTTCTCTCATAATTGTACAATTATGACTTTAAATTAAATTACTCTTGCAAAATAGATATATAATGTGTTTTTTTTAAGTAAGTTGAATTAATTCTAAGTGTAGTAAGTATAAATATTTTAGTTTGTTCATGGATGGATATGATTAAACAATTCTTTTACCAAAAGTGAACTAGAAATTTGGTTATCATTAACGACGAAAACGTACAAGCAAAACTATTAATAAAGTTTCTGATAATGCAATCAAATCAAACAAATAAAAATCAAATCACACTAAGTGTTTACAGCTACTAATAGAGAATACAATATTGAAAAAATGGATTATGATTTGACATTATATTTTCTTTGGCTTAATAAATAAAATTTTACGAAAACGACGTTAATTACGTCATTATCGATAGAACTAATGAGAATCATTTATTTGTAGCCTTCTGAAAGTGGAATATCTGAGAAAAAAAAAGTACGTATCATTTTTTAAGTTTTTTTTCTCAGTATGCATGGAGAAACCTAATTTCTAATTGTGGCATCAGAATCTAGACAAATGGTCAAATTTAAATACTTTATTTTAGCTTTTCAAAGTAATAAAACACACACACACAGTATAATTTAAGACTATTAATTGATTAGGCTAAGTTTTGGAACTGCCAATTAAGTTTTTATTTTATTTATTCTTTTAAATCAACAAAAATATTTCTCAGAAGAGGGGAAAAAATATCAAGTGGTTCAACCCACAATTAGAGCTACAAACGAGCATAGCTACAGGGGACCTATTCGGTGCTCGACTCGAAGAAAACTCGTTCGAATTCGAATTCATTAACAAACGAGCCGGGTTCGAGCCCGAATTCCAGCTTGATTAATTTAACTAGCCGAGCTCGAGCTCTAAGGTATTCGACTCGTTTGCTCGCGAACGTGTTCAACTCATTTTTTAATTGAGCATGTTCGCAAGCCTATCCGTGAACTCTTAATCGAACCTCTAATCGAGCATGTAAACGAGTTTTAGCATTTATGTGTAAAAAAATGTAACTAAGAGGATTGAACTATTGTCCATGAGTTAAAATTAATTTCAAATCACAACCAAAGCTAATTAGACACTACACCACAATTATTATTAAAAAATATTAACTTATTACATTAATATATATATATATCGCCAATTATCATCAATTTATTTATTATATTGTATATTTATTTATTTTATAGTATTAAATACTTTTAATTTTTGTTTGTTAAATATCATTTTAGTTTATGTTCATTTGGAATGTTAAATGAAAATACTTTTAAATCATGTCTTTTAAACGAGCTCGAGCTAGAATTAAAATAAAATCGAGCTTTTTATGAGCCGGATTCGAGCTCAAATCCAAACCGAATTCGAGCCGAACGGCCTGAACCATTTATCAAATAATTAGTGAGCCGAACTCAAGCTGAATTCAAACTCAATTTTTTTACCTCGGACCGAGCTCAAACACGCTAATTTAAAGCTCGACTCGAACTTGAACACGAGCTCGAACATGTAAGATATTAAACGAGCCAAACCTGAACATGCCAATACTCAGCTCTGCTCGACTCGTTTGCGGCCCTACCCACAATTCATGAATAAAGTTGCTCACTTTAGTATATAGTTAGAAGAAATTTAAATTCTTCTAGTAATCTTCATTAGAAAAATGGCTTTAATCAATTAACATCTTTTTTTTTTTTTTTTTTTATAAATTCAAAACAAATTAAATAATAAAGATTGGCTATGTGGCTCACGGATGATACACACAATTTAACTTTGCAAAAGACTAGCTGAGCCAATCATTTGGAATAAAACTTATAAACTAATCCAATTTAATTAGCTCATATATATAGGTACTTAGGTAGCTAGCTACCATAAATAAAAAATCCCAATCTTATGGATAAACTTCATCACAAGCACATGCATTAAACACAACTCTTATTACACATAATTTTTATATTTATAAATGAAAAAGAAAATCATTAAACTCGACCTATATCTAGGTAGGTAATTCTTATACGAAGTAAAACATTTTTTTATCATGTCTTGTAGAAAATCTATATTATTTGTACTACATTTTACAGCTTCCAAAGAATTAGGGGATTCCATCCTGAGAAGTACTCCAAAACAAAACAAAACCCTCATTACATTAATTTGATCAACTATTATGGTTATTAATTAATTCGATAATTAACCAATAGTTAATATGGTTTTCTTTCCTTCTTAGGAACACAATTTATCTTTGTCTCTGATGTAAGAACCGACAACTATTTCACATAAATAAATGATATATGATCATCACAGATTAAGTAAATAAAGTAAAATTCCCTCATAACAGGATTATCTTTAATCATTTATACAGACCCATACTTAGAGAAATGATATGCTAACTCCCTCAATGTAGGCACCTTTGTGGACATCTTCGTTTCTTCAATTTGATATTATTTTGTTCAATTTTTTCGATTGATTTATATTTTAATATAAAAATTATTAAATCTGCAAAATAAATAAAAATCAAAGCTCGATTTGTTACATCGAAAAATGAGTAATAAGACAAATAAAGCTTTGATTTTTATTTATTTTGTAAATTTAATAATTTCTATATTAATTTATATGATATTAGAATATAATTCAATCGAAAAAATCGAACAAAATAATGTTAAAAAATAAGGTGCCCACGAAGGTGGAGTAGCATATTATTTCTCCCCATACTTATATAACACCAGAATTTATTATATATATATATATATATATATATATATAGTATTTGGTTCGTATAGAATTAAATTCTCGTGTGATAAATAAGAATAAATCTAGTCCACTGATCTTAGTTAGATCTATGGTTGTGATTGATTTAAGCATAATTATAAGTTACAATAAGCATGATTATATTTAAGCATCAATTTGTACATTAAAAAGTACAATCATATACATGTACATATGACTCTGCATAAGCATTGTTCTCATTTTCTTACGCCAAGAGCTATTTGCATAATAACCATTACTTTGCAAAAAATGCTTAAATCTATACACAATCATGTTTAAATATGCATGTAATATGTTTATATTACGACCATGCTTATATATATATATATATATATAGTGTTTGGTTCATATAGAATTAAATTCTCGTGTGATAAATAAGAATAAATCTAGACCACTGATCTTAGATAAATCTATGGTTGTGATTGATTTAAGCATAATTACAAGGTAAAATAAGCATGATAATATTTAAGCATCAATTTGTACATTAAAAAATACAATCATATACATATGACTCTGCATACTTAATTAACATTATTCTCATTTTCTCACGCCAAGAGCTATTTTGCATAATAACCATTACTTTGTAAAAAATGCTTAAATCTATACACAATCATGTTTAAATATGCATGTAATATATTTATATTACGACCATGCTTATACTATTTTTATAAAATTTTATGCTTATTATGTATAAAATCATGCTTACATCAATATAAACAACAGATTGTATTAAGATCAATTGTCCAAATCTATTCATATTTCTCACATTATAACTTCTTTTTATATGCTAAAAAAAATATAATTGCATTTATAATACAAAAATATATCTAAACAAACGAGTTCTTATGAATAAAATTGTTATCGTGTATATATATATATATATATACACTATTACGAAATCAATCAAATATCCAAATTAAATTAAGAACCAAATCACCTTTAATTTACATGCAAAAAATGAAATCAGAAAACCTTATTTGTGCTGTCTGGAAATAACAATATAGTGAGAATTATATACTACGGCCCACACACAAATATTTGTATACATAATACATATGGGCAACAATTATTGGAGTATATAAAATGCCCCTTATAATTGAGCCACCATTGACCCGTAGAGATTTAGGCTACATGTGTTTCTTGGATACCAGCAAAATCAATGGATATTGAACGGATATTTTTTTTGCCCTTTCCCATAAATGGATCAAGACACAATTTAAAGAAATACACTACCTAACTAAAATTTACTGTGGAAAGAGTTCATGTGAGAGTACTTGACTAATTCAATGCTATCTTCTCTGTTTGGGGAACATGTAAGAGTGATAAGACACATTTGGATCTTGAGAAATGAATGATACTTCACCACCATATAATTATGAGCTTACACACCATTCTCTTTTTTCTCTCTTTTTTTTAATAAGGCGGGCACCTTTTTCGTGAGAGCTTTATTAACGGGACATAGGGATTCCATTCGACATGTTTGTATATTTTATCTTTCACATTCATTCAACAAACAGACTATAAATGAAATGGGATGAGCGTAGTATTACATTTGACATTTAACTTCTTCAAAACCCTTTTTTGACACGGCGTATGTCATCATCATATATATGAACTTCTTTGATACTATATATACTCCAGTGAAGATGAAATGTTTCGTCATCTTTGCTAAGACTAAGGGAGGGAGGGAGGGAGTACATAATAAAAATGCTTTAAAAGAGTTTTAAAAAGAGCAAAGATAAGGCTCTATATCTAGTTTTACTTCAATGAGAGAAGCCCCAAAATGTGAGATATTAATACATATAACTAGTGGTGCATATACATTGTCGGTGAATCTTTCTAGCATTAATTTTAGTAAGCACTAATGTAGCTCTAAAAAAGAATAAGGACATATACATATATCCACCGAATATAGTATAGTACTACTGTACTAGTATATATGTATCCAAAAATCAAAATCTAGTGATAGCAACTTACATGTTACTACAAGATTAAATATAATTATATATAGAGAGAGCAAAGTATGCATGTATATAGAAAAGGGAAGTGATGATGAATGACTAGTCCTTGAGCAAATGTGACAAGTTCCAGTGCTAGACAATGCTGACATATGATTCTTGCAAAGTTGCTATAATTTTTATCCTTTTTTCCCCTCTCATATCTCCTTGATTTACCAACACATATTATATAAATATATATATTATATATAATAAAAAAAGGGACTCAATATTTGATATGCAAATCTCATATTCTACTTCTCATAAATGGCTTTTCACATATTTATTATCTAAGCATATATATATCCATTCAGTATATTCAATTTGATCCGTTTGTATATTTTATATCTTATGGAAAAAAAGTAGGTTAAATATTACTCCTATAAGTATTTCTCTCTCTCTCCCTCTCACACACAAACACACAGTAACATAGATCTTAGTACCTGCGACTAATGTGAAGAACCTGCCAAGTTTCATTACAACAACAAAGCAATCAAGATTTGTAACCATAAGTAGAAACCATAAACCAACCACATAAACTACCACTTCCATAACTACTACTACCAAACATCATAATTTTAACCAACATTCTTACTAAAAATAGCAACAATCTTTGTAAGAATTAAGGGGGAAAAAAGAAGAAGTTAGGGTACCTCAAAATAGAAGAGACGATTTCATAATCGAATGACTTAAAATAGTAGATAAGATTATATAGAAGAGCAAGAGACGGCGGCGATCGATGGGCATGCATCATCAGCTCGGCGGCGGCTGCAATGCGGCGGGCTGGGGCGGCGGCCGCTTCCGCTTCTTCTTCTCGTAGCTGATCCCCCTCGCCTTGGACTGCGAGTCGCGGACTTCGCGGAGGTAGAGGCGCACCGCCCTGGCGCCGAAGGGGTTGGCCTCCGGCTTGCCGCCGTTCTCCTCGTAGGCGGCGCGGAGGCGGCCGATGAGGGCGTCGAGGCTGCCCCAGGCTTGGCGGAGGGGGCAGGGGCAGGGGGCGGGGGGGTTGGGGTGGCCGAAGAAGGGGCAGAGGTGGGTGTGGACCTTCGTCTTCCCGAACTGGTCGAGGTAGCGGAGGAATTCGAGGACGTGGGCGCCGCTGCAACGGGAGAGGGAGAGCGGCGGCCGGTGGTTGCGGAGGTACTGCCCGAAGGTGTTCCAGTCCCGCCGCTTCTGGTTCTCGTACCGGCTGAGGGTCGTCGGGGAGGAGGCGGAGGTAGAGGAGGCCGTGGGAGAGCCCATCGTGGCCGCGGCCGCGGCGGCGGAGGAGGAGGAGGTGGTGATGGTGAAGCTGTGGATGTCGGCGCTCGATGACAGCATTTCTTGAGTGATCGGGTCCATGATGAGCTCCGATCTTCTGATCTAGAGAGAGAGAGAGTTAGAGAGATAAAGAGAGAGAGGTGAGCTAGGGTTGAAGAAGAGGAAAGCAACAGAAGAAATATGAATGATTGATCATGAAGGGAAATAGGGTTTTGGTATTTACCATGAGAGAGTTGCAGAGTAGGTGAAAATGAAATTTTATATCTATATATATGTGTATATATATATATATATATATATATATATATATGGGAAATTGGAATGTAGAGTGAGGGCAAAAGGGTGTTTTTTTTATTACTACTGTCTCCGTCCCGTTTAATAGTCCATTATACTTTTAGCATAAGAACCAATGCAATATATGATATGTGGTTGTAATTAATTTTGATGAGAGATTATTAATTGTAGTCATAAATTTTTTGCCATTTTAGGAAAGTGAACTAATAAGTGGGATGAACCAAAAATAAAACATAGCCTAATAAATGAGACGGATTAAGTATTATTTATTTCTATTAATAGTAGTAGACTAGAAGATTGAAGTGCCTTTTTCTGGCTGTATATGTTTTTGAACAATCCTAGAAAACTTATGATGTTTGGTTTTGGATAGCTTTATGGCTTTCAAGCTTTGTTTCCTTCCCAAAAAAAAAAAAAAAAAAGAAAATTGAAGGAT
Organism: Mentha longifolia; assembly: GCA_001642375.2. NCBI lineage: Eukaryota > Viridiplantae > Streptophyta > Magnoliopsida > Lamiales > Lamiaceae > Mentha > Mentha longifolia. The sequence goes on along the minus strand of CM038110.1, from coordinate 1,781,921 downwards.
TGGCTAATTTACTTTCCTATAAAGCATTGGAGAAATTCTAACATAAGATGTTGTTCCTTGAGAGAGAGAGAGATATCTAGAGAGAGAAAGAGTATTGATTTGGTAGTAATTGGATGTATACGTTGTTGGGAGGGAGGGGCCTAGTAGGGTTTTTGTGGATATAAAAAGAGGTTGCAGAGTAGGGCAGGGTAGATTATTATTATAATTATAATAATATACGTATAATAAGAGAAGATTCTTAATGATTAAGATCATTTATATCAATTCTGTGTTGTATCTCTTATTTTAACAATCGATGGTCGCACTGTCATAAACATTTCGTAAATAGTAATGACAATTTTCCCTGCGGGTACGAATAATGGAGCCAGGGCCGGGGCCGGGGAGGGTTTATATATATTCCCGCCCCGACGGCCCCAAAACCACCCAGTTAAATAAACTCTCTCTCTCTCTCTCCCTCTCTCTCTCTCTCTATATATATATATATGTATATATATATATTGTGTGTGTAACATATCATATGAAAATTAATTATTATGTGAAAACTGCAACTCATGCATTTTATGCATAAAATATTACATAATAAAATATATTATTTTATATTATTTTTATACATATAATGCATCATTATGAGAATACAATATTTTATACATAAAAATGCAACACTTTTGTGCATAAAATGCAACATTTTATGATGGGTTGCAGTTTTCACGTAATAATTAGTTTTCACCATAACGCATATATATATATATATATATATATATATATATATATATTAAATTACATTTAAATATTTAATAATTTTAGTATTTAATTATTTTTTGATAAATATATTAAATAATTTACCATTCTTTTATTTATTTTTATTGTAATTTTAGTTTTTCATTAATTTTTTAATATAAATAAATTTTTATTCTAAAAAAATTATTTTTTTAATAAAAAAATAAGTTTAACAGCTACCCGTCGGGTACCCGACCCCGGCGTGTATGGAGACGGGAAATCAATACCTGACCCTGCCCCGTTTACATCCCTGTTCGTAAACCGGCAATAATTAAAAAATATATATATAAACAAAAATTGTTAATTTCAAAAATATTTATGATATATAGCAATCCTCCATCGTTGCACTAGAAGATGCAATACGAAATTGCAGTAGGAGAAATCCAGGAGCTAGTGTAGTGTGTTGTTAATTACTCTAATTTACATTTTGTCATATAATATGTATACTATATTTAATTTAATACTATTACTTAATTAACAATAACATTACTATTAAATAGTAATCAAAATTGAGGATTTTGAGTATTTTTTGGAGACTTGCGAGTTCTACCATGAAATACTTTTCTTTTTAGTAATATAATTATATTTTTACTCACGTAAATACATTATCAGGAAAAATAATTGTTAGGACATTGTTAGAAATTAGGGTGCTTCGGTTTTTCTGCACTTTTAAAATAAGTAATTTAAAAAATACCCTCAAAATTATAGTAATGTAAAAACTGCCGTCATTGAATTAAATAATATATCTGGGCCCCACAATTTCAATTCATCACATCATAACTGTGAAATTTGTGCCGATGAAATTTATTTTTTTCCGTTTGTTTATTAAGTAGTAGGCCTCACTCTCATGTTGTGCATGAAAGAAAGTTGGAAATTAAAGAATCTCTTCTTATTAATTGAATGTATCCTTCGTGCATGATCCGATCAAAGTTGAGAGAATATATTCTTGTAGTATAAAACAACCACCACCGCCTACCCCCAATTAGGCCAATTAGAGAGAATATATTCTCTTTAGCATACATCCAAACAAAGCTAGGGAATTGAGGTCCTTTTGGCCTTTGGTGCAAAAACCCTAATTTAGGGTGATGTATGTTGCTCTATTAATCTCTCCACCACCCTACATTCTACACACTCACTCTCCCAACCGGCACTCTCTTCTCTCTCAAAAAATCCTCACACTCTCCCCCACCGGCACTCTCTTCTCCTTCTCCCTCAAAAAATCCTAACACTCTCCACCGGCACTCTCTTCACCCTACTCTCCCAACCGAGCCTAGCAACGAGCAACTAACAACACCGAGCATACAACCTCACCGGAGTAATGGGGTCACAATACGTAATCGAAAACGACCACTTTGTCTTGCCGGAAAACGAATCGGGGATCTCCGTCGAAGTAATACCACGATGAATATCGGTATGTTTTCCGGCGAATGTAGTATTAATTTTTTGTTATGAATTTAAATTGTATTATTTGTTATGATTTAATTAGAAAGTAATTCGTTTATTGATTTTTGTTTGAAATTAATTGATTATTATTTTGTCTAAATTAATTCCCTTATGTGATTTAATTCGAAATTATTAGAAATTTGTAGTGTTTGTAATGTTAAAATTTATATTTCGGTTGAGAAAAAAAAAAGAAAATTTTGGGCATAGTCGGCCGGTCAATCGGACGCCGGAAAACCGCCGTCCGGTCGTATATTCCGGTCGCCGGAAAAAGCACTTTTCCGGCTATCCAAATGACCGGCCGGCTATGCCCGAAAATTTCTCTATTTTTTCTTAGTATGTATAATTAATCACATGTTTTTTGTAATTTTATTAAGTCGTTAATTAATTTTTTTTGAAAATAATTGATTATTATTTTATTTAAATTAATTCCCTTTTGTGATTTAATTCGAATTTATTAGAAATGTGTAGTGTTTGTAATGTTAAAATTTATATTTAGGTTGAGAAAAAAAAAGAAAATTTTGGGCATAGTCGGCTGGTCAATCGGACGCCGGAAAACCGCCGTCCGGTCGTATATTCCGGTCGTCAGAAAAAAGCACTTTTCCGGCTATCCGAATGACCGGCCGGCTATGCCCGAAAATTTCCCTATTTTTTCTTAGTATGTATAACTAATCACATGTTTTTTGTAATTTTATTAAGTCGTTAATTAATTTTATTTTGAAAATAATTGATTATTATTTTATTTAAATTAATTCCCTTTTGTGATTTAATTCGAATTTATTAGAAATGTGTAGTGTTTGTAATGTTAAAATTTATATTTAGGTTGAGGAAAAAAAAAGAAAATTTTGGGCATAGTCGGCCGGTCGATCGGACGCCGGAAAACCGTCGTCCGGTCGTATATTCCAGTCGCCGGAAAAAGCACTTTTCCGGCTATCCGAATCGAAAATTTCTCTATTTTTTCTTAGTATGTATAATTCATCACATGTTTTTTATAATTTTATTAAGTCGTTAATTATTTTTTTTTGAAAATAATTGATTATTATTTTATTTAAATGAATTAATTATGTAAATAATCGGTTGGTTAATTTATTTATTTTTTTTACAGGATTCTCCGGCGCCATGGTACCGTAGAAGCAGTTTGATCAACCGGAGATTTGATGTCGGCAACTATTATAGGGTTAAAATCTTGGAAGATATAAAGTTGGCACTGAGCGAGACATATCGAGGTGGTGAATTGGTCGATGAGTTTCAGTTGGGACCTTTCGGACATTTGCTCGATTGGGAGCCGGGGCAGAACAGTAAACCCCTGCTCCACTCCGTGTTATCTCGAGCTGTCGTGACGGAGGTGGGAATTTGGTTCCACATTAGGGGCCAGTACATAGAGTACACCGTTCAGGACCACGCTCTGATCACGGGGTTGAGATTTGGCCCTACTGATTTTGATCCCAGGATTCAGAGGGAGCCAAGGACATCCCGTTTTTTTCAAGACGTCTGTGGCGGCCATGGTCAGAAGGCGGCACTGTTGCACTCCCATTTGGGAACACTCACGTCTGAGAATGATCTAGACAGGCAACTTCGATTGAAGTTGGCAAACTTATTGATGGCCAATTGTTTTATCCTCGGTCATGACGGGCAGGCTCCACCCCACCAGTGGTTGTGGGAGTTGATCGACGACACTGATGAGTTCAATTCTTTTCCTTGGGGTGCATACTCCTACAAGACCTTGCAGTACTACTTGAGGACGTTTCAGGCGAGGTCTAGGAAGTATCACATTTATGGGCTGGTATGGGCACTTATGATCTGGGCTTACGAGGTGATGTCAGGGTTCGGTGAGCAATTTGCGGAGAGGGCTTCCACGACGGACGTCCCGAGGTGTCTGAGATGGAGATTCCGCAATACTTTCACCGGCGTGTCCGAGGCAGAGCTGTACGCGCCGTTCGATGATCCGGAAGAAGGTATTACTAGGATTGAGCCGGAAGATCAGGAGATTGAAGAAATTTACTACCAATCGGTACATGAACCGGGGGCCCTACTGGTGAAGTTTCACGTGCCGAAGACTTCATACATTGTGGACGAACGCCCTTGTATACATCGAGCTGATCCCATGTCCCAGCATGCCGTTGTAGATTCCTATGAGGGAAGTCAACGTAGACAGAGTTCCCGGTCTATGAAATTTGCCGGGAATCTAGCTGAGGAAGGTACATCTTCATCCCGGCAGCAACGTGGTTCTCAAAGCAGGAGTGGTGGACAGGAGCATTCTCTTCCCGGGATGTCTAGGGAGGACTTGGTCAGTATTGTAGAGGACGTCACTCGTCGCGAAAACGAGCGCATTATGCAGACAATGAGGCAAGAGTATGAAGGAAGGGAAAAAAACCTCTTGACGAAGGTAAAGAAGTGGCTCGGTAAGGGAATCACGAAGGGCATTGACATCGTGAGCTGCGGGACTTCCTCTATGTCCATTCCAGTTCACTCGCCCCGACGTTCGAGCCCGCCCCTCAACATTTTCTCAGCACGGGCATCGGATTATGCAGCCACTGCTGTTTCGACGAGCCCTGAAGCGACCAGGCCCCTCGAGTCTGTAGCTGCTCGAGCAGACACCTCTCTCCCTCTCTACATGGGTGCCTTCACTGACCCTTACATTGGCGAGAACCCTATCACTGTAGACCATTGGGCATTCACTTCAGTTTTGGAGCAGGTATAATAAATTAGAGTGTCGTCTTTCTTACACATTTAGTTTCATTGAATTTCGTGTTTCGTGCATGCTTATTCGAATATTCATTTATCGTACAGGACACTCCATTCTTGCCGATGACTACCAGCGGGCCCCTTTCCACCTTCATTCCGCCGTTCGGGCAGGGTTATGTACCGATTCCCGAAGATGCACATGAACCGCCGAGAAACTCTATGCCGGAGTTCTGGTCCAGCACGCTTGTTTTTTTGACTCCAATCCCGACAACCTCGACTGCCACTCACCCGAACATTACGATTCGTGAACAGCCGAGACGTGCTTCGTCGGTGGAGCTTGGGCAGGTATTTTTTTCAAAATTGATGTGAATATCTGATTTCATTGCAATCTATATCTATTGCTAAATTATACTCTAACATCGTATACTTTGGATTACCGTATTAGTATATTAAAATTTCCTCACATCTCATGTAGTCTACTACATCGAGGACTAGTGGATCAGAGATGAAGAAAGCCCCTCCTAAAAAGTCAAAGCAAAGGAGGAGGGGTGCTTCAGGCGCTTCAGGGAGTAGAAGTACATATTTGCCGCCCACAATGCCGGCTATGCCCCCTCAGGACGTGGTGAATGATTGGAAGGCATTTCTTGCTGACCGGATAGAAGGACTGGCAGTCAGCATTCCTGAAGCATCAGAAGATTGGATTGTTGCACATTTCGCTCAGATGTTAGATAAGAAGGGGCAGTGGGATATCTTCGTACGCAAAATTGAGCCTTAATTGAATTGTTCAATTAAATTTTAATTTAATTGTCGCACTAGTGGTTTTAACACTTATGTGTTCACTGCGCAGACTTTCGACCTTGCCCTAATGACCTTGCGTCAGAAAATTAAAAGTGGGACCGATGCTTATCCTCAATGGCGGGACGGAGGATTGGTCATATGCCCTACATTCGTCATCGTAATATTTTGAATTTTATATTTCATTTGATATATTTAACTGCCTCTCTACTTTCGCTGCTTATTTATACTAATATGTAATCATTGTTCATGAATGTAGTTGGATCTTAAAGCGGACTGACAGACCTTGTTTGCAGAGGCACGAGAGGTCTTTGGTACTTCCGCTGAAGAGATGAGTAACCCCCATCATGGTCTTCACATTGCGAATTACATGCGAACCCACTGAAAACCGAACCCTCAATTGATTGGATTAGTATTGGGTACGTACAGAGGAATTGATTCTCCTAACTGGTGGTCTGCAAGATCGGTACGTCTTAGAAGCAAATCTCCGGATATTTCATTATGAGTTAATTTAGTTATCATGTGGTTATTAAATACTTAAAAAATGTCAACTTATATTAATTACGTTGTTTCCATCACTATGTAGATTGTCATTCCATGGGTTATTGAACGTGGCAACCGATATGTTGTTTGTTTTGTCCTCCCGGATCAGAAAAAAGTCATTATTATGGATCCGGGGTATTGGGATCTCAACGCCCAAGAGCAGGGATATGTTCTGGACGAATTGGAGCCATTGAGATTCTTTTTGCCACTTTGGTTAGTTGGTGGGCTTTATTGGGCCTCGAATATTCATGGTTGGCGGGATAAGCCACAGTCCTTTGCGTTTGAATTTTCTCCGAGGGATCAAGTCATTACAAGTCGTCTGGAAAACAGCAACGGTCCAATCACCATAATGAATATCGAGCGCTGGATTAGTGGATGCCCTGATGTAACTAATGTGGACGATATGTTAGCCTTGTATAGAAAGATTGTTGCGTGCAGGATCTTCAGTCACCGCACGTAGTTGTAATCTAAATTCTTTGGTACGATATGAATTGGGTTCTTTTTCGAATTACAGTTTAATTTAATTTAATATATTACCCGCGAATTACTAATTTAATTTAATTTGATTTGATTCAATTTGATTCGATGTAATTTAATTTGATTTCATTTGATTTAATGTAATGTAAGACAATAAACTATATTAGCCGTGAATTTCACACGTTATTTAATTTAATTTGATTAAATTAAATTTATTTGATTTAATTTAATTTGATTGTAATTTAAATTAAATTAAATTAATTTATTGTAATTTAAAAAAAGAAACTATATTAGCCGTTAATTTCATCTAATATAATGTAATTAATTTTGATAATTTATTTTAATTTAATTTAATTTAATTTAATTTGATGAGACAGGCTTTGACTTGATTAATATAATTTAAAACTAGGGAAAAGTAAACACTAAGGATTGCACAAAAAAAAAACCATTTAAACTAAATTATTGATATATGCTAATCAGATATATTTGGGCAGTTAGGGCCGGTATGATCAGGAGCGTCGCAGTGCAGACATCTACGAGGACTACGACCTCGACGGCCGCCTCGTTCAAGTCTGCCTCTGATTCTTCTTTCTTTTGGCCTCCCAGGTAGACGTCTCGGGATTGGTGGTTGGACGTCAACGTCCTTGATGGACCGCGGCACTGTCCACAGATGTTTTTTCAGTACACTTCGAATTGGGACGCTGAAACAAGCCTCGTACGAGGCTCGTCTATAGAATATCGAGATGTAATCCACCACGTTCTCTCTATTCTTCCTGCAATTAGTAAAAAAAAAAAGGGTTAAAATATTAATTCTGTACTTAAATATATTGCATTAAAATAATGCGATGTGAATTTCATTACTTGATTGCTGCCATCGCGTGAGCACAGGGGAGACAATCAAACTCCCACCGCCTGCATTGATACACGTGTTGCTGCAGGTCAACCATCACTTCCCGGTTAGACGTCCTCACTTTATAGTGAAGAGTATTGGCAATCCTTGTAGCCTTGTAGGTGTTTGCGTATTCCAATTGCACTGCCATTTTTCTCCGAGCCTCTTCTATGATCGGGTGAGTATCATTCCTGCACTTTTCACCTCGCTCAGTGAACCATTCTTCAATGATGAGCCTTACAGCATCTAGACAAGCAACAACCGGCAGACGTCTCGCCCATAGGAGGCTATTGTTAAAAGATTCTGCTGCGTTGGACGTCATGTTGCTGAATCGTCTTGCCTCGCACTGCGATCGGGACCACCTTGTTACTCCAACATCTATCAACCTGTTGTAAGCGAGCCTGCTAGTGCGCCGGATCCCCTGAAGGTAGGTCTGGAAATCATGGTCGTCGTACGTATACGCGGCATGTTGGAGCTGGATGCCTACATTTTTGCCGTAGTGGGCGAGATTTTTGGCAAGATGGAAGTAACAGAACCCATGCTTAGCTGCGGGAAAGATCTCTCGGACAGCATATATGATAGACGCGTGCTGATCGGAGACGAACAATGTACCCGGACATGGACCATATGCTTCTCGGAGGCATGCCATGAACCAAGTCCACGATTCGTTATCCTCAGTCGGCCCTATTCCGTACGCCAGTGGGAATAGTTGCTCGTTCGCATCCTTCGCCACAGCTACAAACATTAGCCCGTAGGCCTTCCCCTTGAGATGCGTGCCATCAACAACAATGACTGGACGAATATATCCATTTCGCCAAGCAAAACGCATAGTGCCTAGAGCAACGAAGACTTGTTTGAACTGGCCATCCTGGCTAATCTCGTGCTGGGTGATCGTCTCCGGATTAGTGAGCCTCAACATGTAAAGGTAACTGAGCAAATCGTTGAAGGAATCCTTGTGTTTGCCGTATACCATCTCGATGGCGGCATTCCGTCCCTTCAAGCACACATCGTAGTTAGCATCGATGTCGAACTCGGATTTGAGCTCGTTCTGAATAATACGGGGCTTTATTATTTCCGCATCACGGAGCAATCTTTTCGCAAAAATTGAACCGATCACCAACGCGTGGATCTTCCTCACATGAGTGGTATCTGTTAGACCTACCTCATCGCATGTGTGCTCCTCGTCAAATATGTTAACAGTCCAAGGCCCGCCTTCGCTAGTGAGATAAAGTCTGAAGGGGCAATCTCTGGATAATTTGCATACCATGACCATTCTTATCTTATCTGATTTAGCGACATAATATTCTTTCCTCCTGTTCAAATGCCATAAACCCACTGCGATCCAGATTTCATCCTTGGAGAAGAAAACTGAGGTCCTCGACAGCTCATCAACATTCAAGAGATCATCGTGATACACTAGTGAATCACGGGGCCGGGCAGGGACTATCGGGACAAGCCAATTACTCATGTGCTCTGTGTCCGAATCATACTCCTCTTCACCCTGACCAGGATTTGGGAACATCATCCCTAGGAGTTTCTGCATACCCCCTTCCTCCTGTATCCAAGCGGTCCACTCCGCGAATAAAGCCCTGTTCAGCTGCCTACCTTCATGGTATAGATTGGTCTCGCCCTCGCTCTCCGAGGTCTCCGAGTCCTGTTCAGGTTCCGGGACGTAATCTTCGTCATGTATTTGCTCTTCATTGTGCTCGACCTCTTCATTGAGGTCTGGAATGTTACCTATTTCCGGGACGTTGTTGCTTTGGCCGAGATACTCGTCCCCTACCCAGTTGCTAGAAGCAACAGCCCTCCCGACTTCATCCAAGTATGCCCGCCAATCGTCGGTGCCCTGCCTGAAAAAATCATTTGACCCACCGTACGCCTGCGACTGATCGAATGTAGGGACACATGGAGAGGATGTCTCGACGTATGCAGATGATGCCCCGGCATGTGAAGAGGATGCTCCGTCTTTCGTCTTCACGAATATTGTTGGTATAAAACCATTGCATAATTCTTGTAATGTATCGTCACTCGTCAAACGTGAAATCGCATTACGTCCGCGGTTGCTCTTCCTTATATAAAAAAGATCGAAATCGGAGCCCGCCGGGTTACAATAATGAGATATGAGGTATCTCAAGTTGTAAATTGTTATCCCATAAGATACTGATAATGGGATATTGACCTCATCGCCGTCTTGATAACTAGAATCATCCCAGATACCCCCGTATTTAACATTGACGTAGATCTCAGCCATCTGTAGTCAAATAATTACAACTTAATTAATAAAAATTACAACTAAATATAAAATTAATAAATTAAATAAATAAATATATACTATTGCCGTTAGGAACATCACATGTATATACTGATTTAATCCATCACATAAGGGAATTAATTTAAACAAAATAATAATCAATTAATTTCGAACAAAAATTAATAAACGAAATAATAAAATTACAAAATACATGTGATTAATTATCCATACTAAGAAAAAAAAGAGAAATTTTTGGGCATAGCCGGCCGGTCCATCCCGTGACCGAAAAAGTGATTTTTCCGGTGACCGGAATACGTGACCGGACGGCGGTTTCCCGGCATCCGATTGACCGGCCGGCTATGCCCAAAATTTTCTTTTATTTTCGTCAACATAAATATAAATTTCAAAGTTACAAACACTACTCATTTCTAATAATTTTGAATTAAATCACATAAGAGAATTAATTTAAACAAAATAATAATCAATTAATTTCAAACAAAAATTAATAAACGAAATAATAAAATTACAAAATACATGTGATTAATTATCCATACTTAGAAAAAAAAGAGAAATTTTTGGACATAGCCGGCCGGTCCATCCCGTGGCCGGAAAAGTGATTTCTCCGGCGACCGGAATACGTGACCGGACGGCGGTTTTCCGGCGTCCGATTGACCGGCCGGCTATTCCCAAAATTTTCTTTTATTTTCGTCAACATAAATATAAATTTCAAAGTTACAAACACTACTCATTTCTAATAATTTTGAATTAAATCACATAAGAGAATTAATTTAAACAAAATAATAATCAATTAATTTCAAACAAAAATTAATAAACGAAATAATAAAATTACAAAATACATGTGATTAATTATCCATACTTAGAAAAAAAAGAGAAATTTTTGGACATAGCCGGCCGGTCCATCCCGTGGCCGGAAAAGTGATTTCTCCGGCGACCGGAATACGTGACCGGACGGCGGTTTTCCGGCGTCCGATTGACCGGCCGGCTATGCCCAAAATTTTCTCTTATTTTCCTCAACCTAAATATATATTTTAAAGTTACAAACACTACAAATTTCTAATAATTTTGAATTAAATCACATAAGGGAATTAATTTTCAAAATAAATCAATTAATAAATCAAAATAATAATCAATTAATTTTCAAAATAATTATATATACTGATTCCTAGACATATAATTTTATTTTCATAAATACGACATGTTATGAAAATTCAATTAAATTCCAAAATAAATATATAATCTACTTGCTAAACATATAAATTCGATATTAAACGATTACCTATATTGTTGGATAATTCGGAAACGCGATGAAGCAATGTGGTTTACTTCCTCTTCCTCTTCTTCCTCTTCCTCAGCTCAGCTTTGTTTACTTCTTCTCAGAACAATTTTTTTGGTGAATTGGTCTTTTTTTTTCTGAATTCTATTTGCAATTTTGCGTTGTATGAATTGTTGTATATATTCAGTTTTCAGTGTGGTTGGCATAGGATACCAATACTGTTTCGTCTGTGATATCAGAGATGAATTATTTGTACCAAAAAAACAGTCAAATCGTGCCCATTCACGCATGCATGCATAAAGCAATAAATTTAATAGTAATACTGTTCATAATGGTAATTATAACAAGAAGAAAAAAAAAATTGTGAGCCGTCACCTCTCACATTCATCATTCACCCATAATTGAATTGTGGTGGTAGTTTTTAAACATAAAATGTGGGACCCATAACACATTAAAATAATTGAAAGGGTAGTTTTTACATTACTTCATTTAAAAGGGTAATTTTTACATAATAATTTTTAAAGGGGTAATTTTAAATATTCTGAGTAGAAATTAATGTCGACTGATTTTCATATTTTATTTTATTTTATATAATTTTTTTGATTTGACAACACCTTTCTAAGTGACGACAATGTCCTTGCGTGCTTTCAGTTGGCGTTCATTTCGAGCAATTAAAAGTAGTAAAACTGTATTTTTCACAGCTTTATATTAGTAAGTTTTAATAAAAAAAATATTTATAAAAAAATGGTATCTTTCTTTAAAAAGATTAATTAGTTTCACTAATCGTCTGTAATTTGCGAAAATTAATTGCAGCAAAGTTTCCGTATGTAGTACTCAAATATCAAATTAATTCAACTATAGTTGTACTATTGGAGATTTTTTTGATAATGTACGTACTATTGGAGATTTTAATTTATTTTTTTTGTCAATGTTGATTATACATTTGGCTGGTCAAAATTGGATCTACATAATTAAAATGGGGGCCATTTACATATTAGAATCTGAAAAATCTGGCCTTGGATTTGGACATAACTTTGAATAGTCGTTGTAGATCATTTAACTGTAAGTCTTTTAGATGAAAGAGACGTGAGATACATATATGTATAAGCTTGAAAAAGAATGTGATTCAATGAATTCAGAGAAGGATGTGGAAATCAAGTATTGTTTGGTTAAGAGCTATTGTCATAACTCACAAGGGCTGCTACCAATATCTGGTAGCCGATCCTCTATTGCACTACCGTGTGTAAGCACCGATAGCTGATTTTCTATTGTGGTACCGTGTGTATTTTTATTTGTTGAAAAAATTCTTGACTATGTTTTCTAAATTTAAATTAAATCTTACAAATATTTTTGAATTTCTGAAAAAAAAATATATATATTGATAGTTTTTTGAAATTTGTTAACACGTGATGAGGATTCATGTTTTTATAAAATTTATTGGAATTGTTACTAATGTATAAGTAGAGAAATACTTCATACCCATTACATGCGCACTTCATATGCTCACGGCTGATGTAACAATGATACATATTAATAGATCTACATACTATAAATACATTGTTTTATAAACTAGTTACTACCAAAAAAATTTAAACAATATTGTTAAAAAATTATTTATGTAAGTGACATTGTCATTAGCGGAGAACACGTTAAACGTTTATGACAGGTAGACGTAAGCATGCCTAATTATCATGACATTATGGAAATCACTATATTCCACTAAGTATGGCCTAATTTGTGGGAAATGGTTTGTACTAATACGGCCTTGTTTGGTGCACCCCTATAGGCGTATTTGAGGATAAGGTTCATTTTGGGGAGACATTCATTTGTACTAAATCAATTTCAAATTTCAAAATATGACTTATTTCCCTTAGTGAAAAGGAAGTTCAAATTTCACTATATTGTTCAAAGAGACTGTGTTTGGATAGATTGTTTACTTTTAATTCAAGTTCCAAAATCCAAATTAACCCCACGCTTGTCGAGAGATTCATGATTCTCTCATCAATTTTTATATAGTGTATATAGTAAACTATATCTGATTTTATTTAAGTGTATACCTACTATAGTGATGTCTTATATATGAATTAAATAAAAATAATAAAAATGAAATGGGGAGCAATCCCTAGTAAGCATTATTTCCTTGAAGAAAGACGAAGGACCCATGTGCTTATTGCTTTGAAATATTATACTAGTATTTATTCCTATGCATAGTTTAATACAAAAAAAAGTGCCCATATAGTGATGTCTTAATCTATGAATAAATAAAAATTGCTAAGAACTGAATGGGTGGCAACCCCTTAGGACTAGCATATCTTCCTTGTAATGCAAGAAAGACCCTGAAAAGTGATTATTGCTCTTGAAAGGTATTATTATTATTTGACAAATTAATGTCGTCACATCATAGTTACATTTCTTTGGCTTATATAGCAAAATTTTCAACTATGGTCACTTTCAAATAGTTTCAGATTTGATTCTCAAAAAAAAAAAAAAAAGTTTCGGATCAATAAAATCAAATAAAATATATGGTATTTCTCTTTAAGATGAACCAAGATGAGAGAGATCATCTTGGTTCATCTCACTGTTTGGTAACCAACTAAAATAAACTGGAGGGCCCGAGATGAATACAAGGCCCGTTGATATTTCACTGTTCCGCCTTGTTTAGTCATCTCACGTTTTTGGTCGGATGAGGTGAACTCATTAAAACAGTAACACAATACTTTCTCTCTCTTACCATTTTACCCTTATATATTTATACGATTTTAAATAATAATAATAATAATAATAATAATAATAATAATAATAATAATAATGTAATATAATAATAATAATAATAAATAAATAAATAATAACAATAATAGTAATAATAATAATAATAATAAATCAATAATAATAATGTAATAAAATAATAATAATAATAGTAATAGTAATAGTAATAATAATAAATAATATCAATAATAGTAGTAGTAATAATAATAATAATAATAATAATAATAATAAATATTAATAATTTAATAAATAATAATAATAATAATAATAGTAATAGTAATAGTAACAATTATAATAATAGTAATAATAATAATAAATAATAATAATAATTTAATAATAATAATAGTAATAATTATAATAATAACAAGAATAATAATAATAATAATAAATATAATAATAATAATAATAATAAATAATAACAATAATAGTAATAATTATAATAATAACAAGAATAATAAAATAATAACGCAACAATATAATAATAATAATAATAATAATAATAATAATAATAAATATATTAATAATAATAATAAATAATAACAATAATAGTAATAATTATAATAATAACAAGAATAATAAGAATAATAACTCAATAATAATATAATAATAATAATAATAATAATAATAATAATAATAATAATAATAATAATAATAATAATAATAATAATACAGAGTAATAAATAATAAATAATAAAGGGTACTATTTAATCTCAACGATAAAAAGTGAAATCGGTAGGGGTATTTAATAAGGGTAAAATAGTCAATTTAAATTTTAATCTAGAGTTTTGCAATTTGTACTATTCTCGGTAAATTGGATGTCATGTGTGAATATTTTGTGTATAATACATAAGCCAAATTGGCACATAAAAAAGAAAAAGAAAAAAAAAGAACATAGAAATACAATATACTCCGTATAATACCACGTTCAATCGTCCAAACTAAATAAACAAACAATAAACAAAACATTATCTTTAGATTTCTTATTTTATATAGAAGTTTCTAGTTACAAATAGTGACGGACCTATGTGGAGGCGAGTGCAAGTTGAAGCTCCCACAAAAGTCGCTAGAATCTCTATGTATTAGTGCATATTTCGTAAGAATTTTATATTCGAATAACTTTTTTTCAGACTAGCCCTTCAGTGATTTAATTATGTGGTCCGCCTCTCACAAAATTAAGTATAAATCGGAAATAGAGAAATTAATTACTCCACTATATTCAAGTAGCTAACCATGAGTTAATACATTATATCTATTTTTTTTTCTCGTAGAATTAAGACTGCACTTTAACAAGCAAATCGTCGACAATAATCTATAATAATTCTCTTGGTTTCGCAACAAATCCACTACAAACAAATCGAATTGGATGCAAATATCATAGGAAAAAAGTAATCAACTTTAAATAATCAAAGCAAATTGAAGCAGCTAAAAAAAAACTTCATTGTCATATACTCTGATATTTACACATAGAATAAAATATATTTAATCTAAAGAAATTGATCATAGTTAACTTATTTAGATTCCAATTACTTGCATTTTTTTTTTAGCTATAATATTCTTGTTTCCACTTAATGAACCAAACCACGTGCTCATGTTTTGAATCTCTTAGCCTGAATAAATTGAATAATTAGAAATACTTTAGCTAGTAAACCCTAATTCAGGTAGAAAAAGATTCAACAAATTATGTGAAAAATTGACAGCGTCATATAAATGTAATACAACCTACATGTCGTCGAAAAGTCTCTATTTTTTGAATATATGTAAAGTATAAAATAAAGAAATATAATCCTTTTGACAAAATGAAGAGAGTATGTTTCAATAATTCCTCTTAATTTGGATAAAATTAAAACTGCCATATATTAATTTTAAAAGGGTACGTATTTAAAATTATTTTTCTCGAGAATTTAAAATTAACTATATTAACAATATATTAATAATATTAAGCAATGACAGAGCCAGAAAATTTTGACGAGGTGGGTTAAACTGCAATAATTTTCTTTTTTTAGTACAATCGTTCACTTTCTTTATTGAGATGACAATGAGTTGATAACAGAAATTTCCGACGATCGTCAATATATTAGGAGTGATTTTTTTTTTTGAGAGTGAGCTTTTGCGAATCCTAAGCAAAGCGTGGCTCCACTACATATTATTGAACAAAACATTCAATTATGAACAAACATATAACTAGATAATACATTAATGTATTTATTATATAACAAATTAATTATATAGCTAATTAATCATATGGAATTAATAATGTTTGTTCAGACATTACTAGTACTAACGTACACAAATTATTGGAAAAGCTGATCTCTTATTATAAGTAGATACATTAGTATAAGTAGATACATTGTAATTAGTTATATAGTAAATACATCAATGTATCTACTTATATTAAATCATTATATAATAGTAGTAATTAATAGTACCACATAAAGTCATAAACTACTAGCCATGATATGAATTGAAGTGTTTAGATACATATGACAATATTTGAACTAAATATGAATTAACTAAATAAAGTACTATATAATCAATCAGAAGTACTTTTTAATAATCTATAATTAATAATATGCACAATATTATTTTTCTTAATTAATTCTTTGGATATCTTCACAAAGATGCGCGCAATGTGTATGAGTAATTAATCACAAAATAAACGCCAATTTTTACAAATTTTGTTTTATAAACTTTACATTTTCCCAAAAATATTCTCTAGAATTAATGATACTATGACAGTCGTCTATAAATACCAATTGAAAACTATAAACCCAAATAGAACAAGCATGAATAAACAATCAACGCAAATTCACGTTTGTGTACGAAACAATTTTATAAACCACATTTATACAAATACTATTACTTACAAAATATGTACGTACAGAAAACATAGTCGCACACTCAAACTCTCATTAGAGTACCTTCACAAACAAAATTAACTAATATATTGTTCAAAAGAGCCAAATGAAATGGGACGGAAGGAATATCGACGTTCGATTATACCTTCTTCTCCAGAAATCAAACAACAGCATATATACGAATAATCTGATCAATCTTGGATCGACAAACGGGGCAACCCCAGTTCTTGGACTTGATTTCTTTCAGGCAAGACATGCAGCCCGCCAGGTGTCCACACGGGACGCACGCGCCCTCGAGCGGGGCGTCGAGGCATATAGTACACGACGAAGCGTTCTCGTCGCCCTTTTTCGTATCAATTTCACCGTCGATGGTAGCGGATGAAGATAGATCGATCGGGCTCGTGTCGATGGATGGATAAGTAACAGGGGCCGTTGACTGTATCAGCGTCTGAAGCAGGAGGAGCCGATGGAACGGAGGCGGAATATGGATCTGCGGGAGTTGTTTGGACAGTAGGAGGAATGTTGTCGTCGTCTTCGGATTGTTGAGACATATATTTGCTCCCACTGGCTTCGTGGCTAACGGATGATGTTCCGGTGTTGGGTGTACTTGTGGATGGACCGGCTTCGGATCCGAGGTACGCGTCGGAATTTGGTGTTTCGTGTGTAGCTGACTGAAGGGAAGCACTGATTGCAATGGCTAGTAGCTCCTCGTCTTCTGCACTTGATACAACTGCGGTTGGTGGAGCAGTCGGTGGTTGGTTGTCGAAAGGAAATGATGGGTGCATCACCTGAGATTTTGAAGCCATTAGTTCAAGAACTGAGAGAGAGAGAGAGAGAGAGAGAGACGAAGTTGAAGCAAAGTTAATACCTGAGGAATTCCTTTACAGGCATTGCAAAATCTCTGCAATTGGTGTTTTTCACTTTCATTTGCAGGTGCAAGCTTAAGTCGAGTACCTGCAAAAGGCACGACGTAAAATGAGTAAACGTAACACCTCAAGTCTAAGTTCCGCTTACGAGGCAGCTCTTTTCGAAACTCAATAACCTAAAGTTCATAAACTCAATTTTCTCAATGCTAGGCCAGGATCGAGATCCAGTCTGACACCAACATTACCGTGCAGTCTTCTAGGAAAGCAAAACTCAATTCTTTCTCCTAATAGTTGTAGCTTTCATTACTCGACACTCTTGTAATGTCTACTTAAGGAGACGGAGAATGAACGAAAGTAAGCAGACTCCTATTAGATTCCCTATACACGATATCTGTCCCGTACCGCTAACACATTAACTACTTAATCTTCAGCTAGAGAACAGATTACATCTCGAGTAATACAGGCAATCGTAATAAAGAATGAAAGTAAACTTACCTTTAGAAATATCAGATATGATTGCTGCAGGATCTGGCTGGTCAAAATTCGGTTCTTCTAAATTGGCCTTCCATAGTTGAATAGTGTTGCTTGGTTGGGCGTCCTGATAAATTCCATGTACGAGTCAACATGAGCAACATATCAGTCCCGTTGATAAATATAAAACATAACACCAGTTTGTAACAAAGTATAATCATAGAAAACGAAACTATTTGTAACCTATGTATATTTGCTTGTGTATGAGATATAAATTCGTGGAAAGCATCTAAAGATAATCAAGAAACAGAACAAAAAGGAAGTATCTACCTGTGGACTGGCATATATAGCGAGCTCCAACTTGAAAGGTCTTGCAAGATTGCGAGAACCGCACGGCAAGATAACCACCCATCTATATACATACGAGAGAAAGACGTCAAAATTAGGTGTTAATGGAGAACATATCGAGATTAACTAGAAGAGCAGATAAAAAGGGAAAAGAAAAGAAGCTAGTGGCTCCTACACCATAATCAAATTGAAAAGCTTGTGGCATATGAATGTTTATGTGTAATAAATGCAAGATAATTCAAGCAATGAAAAGTAAGCTATATGCGATACGTATCGCCAAAAGAACTGAGTCCAACACGAATATGGTATTACCAAACGATTTCGTACAAGAATACTGATTTACTACTCACACTTTTCTTGAGAGAAATTGAGGCGCAAAACGTTCTAGAAAGCCAGGTCCGTAGTGTTCCTTTAGACAACCAGCGAACAAGCACAGATGGCCCTGAGCAAGATAGATGACCCGTCAGTTCCACTGCTGACATGGCAAACAAACAGAACTAGAATGAGTAATGAGTGTACCTCGATAGCTCGTACAACATTGCCAAACCCTTTGTCTCTGGCAAGATCAAGCGGGGTATGGCAATCATCGTTCATTATAAGGGGATTTGCTGCATTTTAAGGAAAAATCAAAATATGAAGAGGCAATAATCATATTATTCTACTCGACTCATAACTACTGTAAATCAAGGGTGTGTGTGGGTGTGCGCGCGCGCTCACCTCCATGTGAAAGAAGTAATTTAACAGTCTGATCTAGCCCTCTCTTTGCAGCATGGTGTAAAGGAGTTCCTGCATGGCGACCTTCAAGAGAAGACAAGATTTAAAGTTGAAGACAAATACAAGAACATCAAGAAAAGATAGGACCAGAAAATGTCAAGATCAATCATATTACACATGTACACCAGAATAGAGAAACCAGGACAAAGCATTGTGAAGACAAACCAAATATGCAGATAAAGCATAACTACGATCCCAGATTACCACCATTCTTAAAGCTATTAAAAATAAAATGCTAGGTAACCAAAAAAGGGCCATCGATCATCAAACAGGGTAGGTTCAGTAAAAGTTGAGGAGATCATTCAGCCATAAGCTTGAGCAAAGAAACGAACATACCAAGTAACACAACATGTAAAATGTCTGCTATGCCATCGACTACAGTATGTATTCCAATGTGAAAACAATAATTTCAACCATATATCCAAGCAGAAAAGAATGGGTTTCAGTTATTACAGCAGCATGAACACAATCAAATCACTTCCCTAAATGAATCAGCAACCACTACTCCGCACACAATTCCTTTGATTCATGCATTGCATATATAGATAGGAACATGTAAGAAAACAAGGCATTCAATCTAAAATAAACTGAACCACAAAATATTGCCAAAAAAAAGAAGAAGAAAAAGTGCAAATTACCTGGACGGTATACATTGACATTGGCACCCAATTCAATCAAAGTTTTTGCCACATTATAAAGCTGTGGGTTCATGCAAGCTACAATCAATGCAGTCTTGCCTTCACTATCAATCCACTGCCACAACACAAGAAGAAGAATTTAAGACATACTTATAATATAAAGTAAATAAAATAGTGAAAAGATAATAACTCTGCAACTGATCACGCTCAAAAAATGCTAAAAAAGCAAAAGAAAACACAACCCCACAACCCCAGCTTCGCACATACACATACAAACAAATTGTGGCCAATCAATTAAGTGATAATCAGTTAAAATTAGCGAAGGCATTGACTAACAAAATGAGAAATCTATAGAAGATAAATCATGTTTAGATGAGAAATTTAAGGATGATTATTGGTTGGGATACCTCAAGTCCAGCGCCCTGACTTCGGAGAGCTTTGATCCCTTCAATATTCCCATAATTCACCTGCTGAAACAGCAATTGATCTTTTGATTGTTGCTGCCCCATTGTTCGAGTTGATGTTCTTCCTTCTTGAAACAATCAAAAAGGAAGGAAAAATCGAGAAATTTTGATCGCCCAATTCAATCTAAAAAGGAGAAGAGAGAGAAAAATAAAGAATCGGGGAGTTGGGGGCGTCGCAGCTCTGGATATGAGGTTGGTTTCTTACAGGAGAAGGGAGGAAAAATCTAATGAAAATCGATATTTTATTATTATTATGATTATTATAGGATTAACTATAGTTTATGGCAACTTCGACATTTTTTTTATTTATGTCGGTAAATGTCTTAAATTTTTGAATGCTTTTTTTTTGAAAATATGCTTCTTCTTTTTTTTTTTTTTTTTTTTTTCAGATGTCTAAAAGCTGACTCGACTCATTAGCGAAGTGATGTGAATTTTTGTTGATATTTCACGTTGAAATGACATCATCTCGATTTATTTTTTACAATCATATCATTTTCTTTTTCTTTTTTGAGACGTTTTGTAAATCGAGAAATATATGTAGAAAAAAATTTAAAATTTCAATTGTAGAAAAATTTATTTATTCAAAGTATGAGACCAGAACAACATCATTTTAGTGTGGAGTGACGAAGAAAATTATATTTTACTTCACTGGTGAGCCGAGTCAACATTCCGGCACCCGAACAAAAAAGTGGGAAGTTTAAAAAAAACTATTCAAAGTTTTAAAATTCAATATGTAAATCATTATAATACACTAACCTCAGTCATCAAAGTTGTATTATTAAAATGGAGCATGATCAAATGACTTCATCGGTTGATCTACTCTCGTATTTGAAAAAATTATTTTTATTCATAACGAATGTATGCAGCACTTAGCTGGCCATATGTATATAACATACACCATGAGTACAAAATTGCAAATAGTATAGCTTTAGAAACACAAATTATTATAGTTTGAATTTCCTATCCTAATTTATTGCAGGATCTTTATATTTCTTGAAAACAGATTCAACATCCTCTATCACCTCACTTGGCAGAGGCCTCTCAGTTTGCAAAATTGCATCAATGTTTTCTTTCAGCTGGTCCACAGATGTAGCCCCTACGATCGAGCTCGTTAGAAATGATCGATCACGTACGAATGCAAGAGCCAACTCGACGAGGCTCAGCCCGTGTTTCTTTGCCACCTCGAAGTACTTGTTCGTAGCTTCCTGGGATTAGGCATACGACAACAAACGAGGCGAGAATTGTTCAATCCATCGAAGAATGTGGTGTAAATTAGATTTGGAACTAGTTTACTAGGCATCTTTGGTTACCTTAGATAAAGACTTGTTGTATCTT
Organism: Mentha longifolia; assembly: GCA_001642375.2. Classification (NCBI taxonomy): domain Eukaryota; kingdom Viridiplantae; phylum Streptophyta; class Magnoliopsida; order Lamiales; family Lamiaceae; genus Mentha; species Mentha longifolia. Next base: position 1,760,253 of record CM038110.1, on the reverse strand, counting down.
TCCATGTAGCCAGGAAAGAGATTGAACCTCCCCCTCTTTGCATCTTCTGAATTGATGTCGAGATACTTCCCGGACAACGATCCACCAGCAAGGGGAGAGTAAGCAAGCAAGCCAATGTTGTGATTATTTGGATGGCACGCTTCAACTAGGTCGACTGCATGTTGTGACATTAATTTTCAGTTTAGCTATGAATCGATTTTAATAAAAATGAATGTGCGGAAGTATAACTTACGTTCAAATTTGCACCTAACTAGCATGCTGTAATTATTCTGGATGCTGACAATTTTTGGTAGTCCTTCGACTTTTGCAGCATGAACAAACTCCATGACTCCATACGAAGTTTCGTTGGAAACGCCAATGTACCTCACCTGTATAAATTATCGTGACAATCTTTGTGAATAGTAATAGTATTCACTCCAATTGTTTCAATCAAATTATTGAAAAAATCTGAATGTGATTAATGTTGTCAAAATTCAGAAAACAGGCTGTTCTCTTCAAAAATTTGGCTATTGTGAATGCTGAGAAACATTTCAGAAACTATAGAAGTGTACCTTCCCTTGATCAATGAGTTCTTGAAATCCTCTCAGCTGCTCAGCAAATGGCACACTTTCCCTCCACTTTGAAGGATCGTAAAGATATTCCCCGAATAACGGAACATACCGATCTGGCCTGGAATATATCAAGTAGTTCTTAATAAGGAGAAAATCTGGCTCAGTGAGTGCATAAGAATAGTCTCAAGGCAGTTTAGATGCCATTTACTTGTACTATAACTGACAAAGAAACAAGTTTTTGTCATCTTGAAACAAAAAGAAAAAGGGAATAGCTAATAATAATACATCAAGAGCTTTCTTCCCCAGGAATTGGAAATTGACAATCTTATGATAAATCGAAGGCAAGTAAAAGAAGCTGCACAAGACTGTTTTTGATGAGTTACCAGAGATTTGGATTATCCAAGAAAACGTGACTAACATTCACCACTGTTTCATCCATAAGAGAAGGCCGGCTATAGCTACAGAAAGTAGAAACTACAGAAAGTTCATCGGGCCTTTAGTGTGAATTCGTTATCTTCGTCTATCCAATTACAAGCCGCGGATTTTTATGATCAAATTTGCAAGAAGAGGTCTAAACTTAAAATAAAATCCACAGAACAATAGGAATAAACCAAATATCTTCCTTGTTATAAGCAACAGCTAAACAAAGAAAGGCTAATTAGCGGTCATTAATAGCGGAGGAGTCCATTACTAGTTTCAGATGGCTAACCAAATATCTTCAGGAGCTTTCATGAATCAATGATATAAATTGCTGAATAAATAGGGAAAAATAAAAATATCCCACTTTGGTCCACGAAAAAAGTAGGGAAACTGGTATAAGATATATTGAACGTTACCAATGAATCTGGAGCAAGTCGATGTAGTCTGTATTAAGGCGTTTAAGACTTTTTTCCACACTTTCCTTGATATTAGCAGCATCAACTCGCGGAGCCTTTCCACTGTCACGCAAATATTTTGATCTCTCTGAGTAACCAGAAACTTTTGTTGCCAAAATAACCTAGTTTGAAGAAAAGAAATGCTGTGATGTCTCGCAACTCTGCCATAACTTGCTTAACCGAAGCAGGATCACTATATCCGACACATACAGTATATTTTAAGTCATATAAAGCATAATGTTTCTGTAAATTCTTTGCCACAAATTGCTAGCACGGTAAGAACATTAGATCTTGGTTTTGGGAGATGTTGGAGTCAGCTAGCGCTACTACGATTCTCATTCATATGACTTACTTCAAGAATCCAGATTGAGCACGAATCGTGAAAATTATATGACAGCAAAAAGTGAACTTTCAAGTATGGTGAATGGAAGAAAAAATTTCATGAGCATTTTAACAGTCAGCAGCAGCATTCACCCATTATCAAGCCGCTGGCCAAAAATAAGGAAAAATACGTAGGCTGCAGCTGAAAAATCATCAAAGGCAATATTTACACATCACAGGCGTTCCCTATTTGTATTATACTAAATAGTAACATGGACTTCTTCTGAGCTCATTTTAGCAACATTAGTTCTTGAAGCAGAGAATGAATATATGGCAGAAAACTGAATGGAGATACCTAGACCTGCCTGGGCTTTTAGGCCCGTCGGGCTTAGCCCTAGCCCGCCGGTCAACGGGCCCGAACCGTAACCGGGACCGAAGACTAAGGGCCGGGCTCGGGTCGAGGCATGTTGAACCGAAAACCCGTCGGTTAACCGACGGGCCGGCCCGCCGGGCTTAGGCTTGAACCGTCGGGCCCTTCTAGCAGTTAGGACCGCCGGCCGGGCCCAACGGGCAAACATGTCCCTTATTCAATTCGGGAGAAATCCTAGCGTTTTTCGGGTGGAAACGACGTTCTGAGTAAAACTCATGACTCCGCCATGAGCTGTGACGGATTTTGGGCAAATTCCATCTTTTAGAGGGTCAAAACTGCAATTTTATAGTTTTTCGGGTTATTTCGTATTTTTGGATTTTTATTTAGGGTCCTTTTGTTATTTCTTATTTTTCGGTGATTAGGGTTTCGTATTTAAGCATTGTTAGACGATGATGGACGACAGTTTTGAATATTATTGAATCTGAGATTTATCTCTCTCGCGTTTTACGAGTTTTTCTTCCTGTCAAGCATTCACGCTGCATCAAAATGTAAAAGTTCTTATTTATTCATTTTCAACAATTTAATGAGTTATTTAAATTTTTTAAAATAAAACAAAACAACATCAAAACATAAAAAATTATCATTTTCTATTCATAAAAAATTATAATTTCCCATTTGCGTGAACCGCCGGGCCGGCCCTAGCCCTACGGTTCTGGCCCGGCCCTAAACCGGCGGGCCTAGGGCCGAGCCCTAAACCGCGGCACAAGTCTAGGGCCGGGCTAGGTTCATGCAGTCCGAGGCCCGTGGCCCGCCGGGCCGGGCCCGAAACCGGCGGGCTCGGCCCGTGGGCAGGTCTAGAGATACCAATCACACAACAAAATGAATTAATAGAAACAAAAAAAAAAAAAAAAAAAAAAGTTAAATTAACTCGGAAGCACCTTGTCTCTGGGTTGAGTCTTGAGCCAGCTACTGATATACAGGTCTGTCCTCCCCTGCGTCTCTTCTCGCGGTGGAACTGGATACTTCAAAGGCAGAAAAAACAAAAGCACTATCTCTAATCATTAACAAGAATTGGCAATAAAAAAATGTGATTAGGAGACACATATAAGCAGATAGTATGCTGGAAAAATTCATAATTCTTTTTCTTTTCTTTTTTTATAGAATTCAAAATATCCTAAATCGTAAGCGTAGGTCTACTTTGGTAAGGTGTGATTGAGCCCCACCATTTCTGCAGTGTCAAGAGCGTTAATTCCGTGCTCAAACGCGTAATTCAGCTGTTCGTGAGCCTCCTTCTCTGTGTTCTGCTCGCCGAAAGTCATCTGCAGCATGCGTAATTCACACAAATTCATCACCAAATTTCCCCCAATTCTTAGCATTGCAATATGTAAAATTGAGAGAGAGAGAGAGAGAGAGAGCTCACAGTGCCAAGAGTGATTTCGCTGATTACGAGGTCGGAGTCCCCGAGCTTTCTGTACTGCATCGCGTTTTCCTGCTGCTTTTTGCTGAAAACGACGAAGCTGCTGTTCTTCTTCTTCCCCTTCCACCTCCAAAGCAGCGCGACGGTCCCGCCGCCGGACTGGTGGCGTGGGAAACGAGCGGCGGCGATAGTGCCATTTGAACTTCCGCCATCGAAGAGAGAGACGAGAAATGCGGAGGAGTTGGGCGATGAAGCCATGGATGAAGCTTGAAAATTTGCAGGCGCAGGCGAGACTTGTAATGTGTGAGATGATAACGGTCTTTGAAAGTGGCCTACGTGGACATACGGTTGGACTCGTACTAGTACTACCAACCACAATCGATTATATTGCGTTTAGGCCCCTCAACTTTTCTATTATTATTTCTCATACCCTTTGACTTAAACCGGGGTTGTCGCCCGTTAGGAGGTGGCCCAAAGTAGGGCGGTACGTCTGTGGCCTTAATGGTCACGGGTTCAAATTCCGGGCGGGAGTTTACCCCCACTGTCCTCTCAAGTGTGGTTTAACTCTCCTTACACAGGGGCGGGAGTTTACCCCCCTCAAGTGTAGTTTAACTCTCATGTGTAATTTGCGAGTTTTACACAAGGGCGGGAGTTTACCTTTACCCAGTGCGCACCGAAGATAGCACAGGGGCGGGAGTTTACCCCCTCAAGTGTGATTTAACTCTCCTGTGTAATTTGCAGGCTTTACACAGGGGCGGGAGTTTACCCAGTGCGCACCGAAGATAGCACAGGGGCGGGAGTTTACCTAGTGCGCACCGAAGATAGCAGGCTGCGGGTTCCCACGACATAAAACAAAATATAATGTACTTAAACTGGAGTAATATAGTCAATATTTGTATTTAAATCATTCAAATAATTCAATTCTATTCATGGAATTGAAAAAAATATTTAAAAAAATGTGTTAATCATAAATTTAGTGTGTTAAAATCATAAGAACCTTAATTTTTCTTTTAAAACTATAAATTTCTCCGTTGTTGCACAAAGAGTGAGCTCAAAACATTGATCTTCTTCACTCGAACTACAAATTTTTCACAACTAGAGCCCAAGAAAACTTAAGAAGCAACCAAATATGTTTAGAAATAAAGGATATAACCTCGTTTAATTTAAACAAATAAGATGAGTTACACTAGTAGGAAAAAAAAACATTTCTAGCCTAATAAAGAAGTAAAAGTCTACATGTGCTTCGCAAGATCTCAACAGTAAAAATGGCTGCTTCTTTTTCTGAACCATGTATTGTTGAAGGCTTGTGTCTCCTCATTTTGCCTCTACTCAATGCTTTCTCTGGAAGCAAAATGAGGGTAACGAATGATAAGATACATAAACAAGGGCAGTACGAAAGTTTCTGAATCCGTAAACAAAAAAGTCGAGATATAACAAGTGGAGAAAGGGCCATACCTTGCGCCTCTTAAATTTCCTATCTCCACTGCCACCATCGTTGAAGCTGGTGATTTCTTCCGGGGCACCACCATCGAGTGGTAAAGTTTTTATCTCATCGTACAAGCTTTCAGTGAGACCAAGCAACCTAGCCCAACCAAGAGAAAGCAGCACATAATTGATTAAAACAGCACAAGGGAAGCAAAAAAAATAAAAATAAATAAATAACAGAACGAAACTTTCTTCTATGAGCTTTACCCGTTTCGAGACTTAGTTAGATGTTTCATCTTCTTTTTCTCAGCTTTGGTTATAGGGGCACGAGTAAAGGTTTCCTCTTCTATTCGAGCACGTTCTTCCATCTTTGCCATGTATCTCGTTGCTTCTCTACTCTCCACTCTTACACTTTCTCTAATCTGCATTTAGCACAGCGACTAATATATCAGCATATAATCCAGTAAGAAAAACGTAAATGACTAAAGATTTTACAATCAACTCACCTCTTCGGGTTTTCCCTCCAGCTCATTCATTAACTCTCTAACATAATCACTCTGGTTTGCTTGTCGCTGCCTTTGTTGTTCTTTTCTCAAAGCATTTTTCTCCTGTTTTGACATCTTATCTCCCTCCATAGCAGTCGGGGCGAATCTGGGGGGTTCATAAACACCAGAACCATCCTGTAAAACAACTTCATTTTAATCCTTTACACCAAATAAGGAAATGATTGGAGGATAACCAACACATAAAAGCAAGAATCAATCATATATAATTAATTGCTACTGAATTATGGTATAATCACCTCTAAAGTTGGAATTTTTTTGGGGATAAGCAAATCGGGATTCGGGCGATATTTTAGCAAATTCTCCGTCTTCTCCCTTTTACCTGGTTCCTTCTCACTCGAACCTGGTGCTTCCGTCGTTGTTGCTGTGATATTTGTTAGCTTTTGAATTTGATATTGCATTTTCCTGTCTACTGGGCGAATCTGCATGAAATCGAGAGATGAGTGAACACTAACAAGTCAACTAAACTTCAAATCTTCTATATACAAGCGAGGTAGACTTGATTCGTTGCTTTTCATTCTACATCTACAGTCTAATGTGATGGATGAATGACATGATGAGATACCTTCTCCAAGAACAATCTTATCTCAATGAGACTCCTAACAACTGGATGCCCCTGAATAGATAAACCTTTTGCCTTGCGAAGCAGAAAATAGACAAGAGACTGACAGTAATTCAGAAGAAGCAAGTGCTTCGCCTCGAGATAGCTTATCCCATCCGATGTTGGGAAATTTCCTGCTTTCACCTGTAACATACAATAGTTTGAGCGAAAAACCAAAATCAATAGATTCCACCCGACTTTCTTCAAATTCAGCATCCAAAATCATCACTACTACGTTTCAATGATGAAATTTCATGACATAAATTGCATCAAATCAATTAATATAACACCGAAAAAAATGAAGTCTTGCTACAAGTATACCTTAGAAGTCAAAACTTCGATTTTATTCCTCACATTATCCAAACCTTCCCTCATTTCCTTCAACACAGCAACCAACTGCGGAGATTCTCTGAACCATCATTGTATAAAAAATACACAAATTCATTTTTGAAACACAGGAAAAAAGAATGAAAATCAGAAAATGAACAGAGATGATAGTAATACCGATAGCCTCACCTACTAATTCGTTCATCGCTAGGTTTGGAATTAAGTGCATCAGCCATTCTTTCTTTCTGCTTTAGAGTTTCCACAAACTATCAATGGCGATGGCAGCCTGAACAAATAAGCATTTTAAATAAACCTATCAGTATCACAACCTCATAGCTGTAAAAATGGCATTCAATTAACACGTAGAATCTGATTGAATGTTAACAGGAAAGATAAATTACGCCCAACGAGAAATAGACGAAAAAAAAAATCGCTGATACATACAACGGATTGAACGAGCTAAAACTCCCAAAAAAAATATTCAAAGAAATTGAAAACGGAAAAAAAAGTGGAAATTTACTCACGAGTTGATCGGGAATCGGAGAAGCTCGAACTAACGGTGGAAGGTGCGCGCCGTTACTGGGTTTATGAAAGAAAAGAGAAAGCTGAATGTGGAAGAGAGGGAGGAAGGGTTTTAAGCGGGTCGAATTGGACCCGGAAATCTCGGGCCTTTTTGACCCGAAGCCCAATAAATTAACGGGCCATGTAGAATTAAGGCTAGTCAACTTAATTTACTTTAAAACTTAAGTAAATTATTTACTTTTACATAATTAATTATATTTTCAATTTTATTAGGTCATCCGAAAACGTGACGCAAAACTTATAGTTCTTCAACATCATAGATTAAAAAAACAATTAAAAAAAAGAAAAGGCGAAAGAGAAGTTGCTTCGACAAATACACAATTTCCATAGATAAAAAAGAAGGCACTTGCCATTGCTAGTACATCCTCCGTTTATGTGCATAATGTTATAAAAATCGTTAGGCGCTAATCAGGAAGTGGAAAGAAGGCACAGTACCAAGAGTGTAGCAATGAAGAACTTATAAAATGCGAATTCAATCAATCGATCGAAGAACAAAATGAAACGAAAAACAGAACACAATCGATTTATGTGGTTCAGATCGAATGATCCTACGTCCACGGAGGGGTGAGCTGATTCCACTATAGAAGAAGGAAGAAGTTACATTTTACAACTCTCAAAACTAGAATGATTCTATCCCTTGAATCTCTCTCTCTCTCTTCTAATTTCTGCACTTAACTGCATCAATGAAGAAAACGCGCACACTCAAACGAATATTTCTGCAATTGATCTTGGCCGTCAATCACCAACACTCCAGATCATCTCCCTTAGACTTGAGCTGCAAGGATGAAACAGCCTAACTAACTTGATATCCAGCTAGGCATCCTTCTAGATTCTTCATTCCACGTAAGCACAGTAGCTCTCCCATGCACAAAATGCAGTCACCAAACTCACAAAAAGAAAATATACATAAAATTTGATTAATTAATTAAAAATCATTAAAATTCAGTGCCAATATCACATCTTAGGCGGTTAATATAAACTACATCTACTCAATGTGCATAAATTTTTTATTATTTACCAATATGTATATTGGTATAACATAACAATATTAATAAGATTGTCCAATTATGTGCTGATTTCGGAGTATTAGTGAAACAATTAATAATATTCCACCTCAAATTTTCACAAGGTCAAATGATAAATTTAAGCATTCTATCAATAATAACGCAATAGAAAAAAATAAATGGACTTAGAGTTAGATAGTACAACGCATATGTCATTGGATACTTGAAACGCAAATGAATATAATATAATTAATATATAAGTATATATATACGTATGTGTCTATATATTATACTCCATTGTTACTTATGTGGCAATATTATGTACCGTAAATAGGGGGAAATAATTACATCTCATAGAAGAAGAAAAAAATTGAAATACAAAATGATGTTCGAAAATAATTTAACTTTTCCAAAAAAAGAAATATTATTTGATGCATGAGAGTGCAGAGCGTATCCCCTATCACCTGACAAAAATCTCCAAATCTCCTTTATAATTCTTCACATCATTTTTTCTTTTCAGACTTTCATTTGCTATTCGTACTCAAGTTTCATTTGCTATTCGACGAACAAGGCACTGAAGGCTTGAAGAAATTCTCTCAGTAAATATCCTCTCCCCTCTCTCAATCTTAGAAGTTATAACTCAAGTTTAGCTACATTTTTGAAATTTCGTACTCTCTCTCTCTCTCTCTATATATATATATATATATGTGTGTGTGTGTGTGGAAATGTGTGTATGCGTGCTTATTTGTTGTTGTTTTGGTGGTTTTTTAAGATTTATTTGTCTGTGTGTGTTTGTGTGTGTGTGAGTTCTAATTTCCTCTGCAATTGTTGGTTTTTTTTTAGATTTAATTTCCTCTGCAATTGTTGGGTTTTCTTAGATTTAATTGAAATTTGAGCTATTATCAAATTGGGGAAAATCCATTTAATGTGCATATTTTTTCGGCGTAGACTTTTCCGGGGTGATGAAGAAGGAGCAGCAGCTGAGAGGCGCCGGTGAGGGCGAGAAGGATCCAACTCCACAGGTAGGTTTCGATTCTTTGAATCGTGAAATTGGAGTTGGGATCGAAATGGGGTTAATCACGTCTTCTCTTCTTGCTGCAGAGTTCTGCCTCGATGGAGGAGCAGGGGATGGAAGTCGAAGTCGCCGGTGGTGAAGACAAGCATCCAAAGGTATTCTTGAATGGATATTATTCCTGCTGTTATCTTGATCCATTAATGCCGTGCGGTTGATTTTACCACCTTTGGAATATTCAACGCGTGAGTACACACATAGTAGTATTTTTTAAAGTTGAAGGAGTTGATGAAGAAGGTGAAAAGAACGGAGTTGATGAAGAAGGGGGTAATGGTAAGGGTGAAAAGACAGAATCTGAAGATGGGGACGGCGAGGAGAAGGGACCAAAAGTTGGGCTGGATGGAGTTGATGGAGATGGTGATCAAAGCAATGGAGGAGGATATGATGCAGAATCTGAGGACGGGGACGATGAGCAGATGGGAAAAGATGAATCGCCTCCACCAAAAGTTGGGTTGGATGTGAAGGCTTCTGCAAATATGGATGAAGACAGTGAAAATGAAGATGGAGATGAAGATGAGGAGACTCCTCCTCCTTATATTTGCTCTGCTTGGTATTAATCAGTTGAAGATACATACCTTACTTTTGCTGCTAAAAACATTGCTCTGTTTCTATGATTTTCTGTACTTCTGTGCGAATTATGGATGCCGCTCCTCTCTCTCTCTTGAGGGAATTTTGTGGGGATGAATTAATCGGCGATTTGATGGTTTTGAACTTCCACGTGTTTTGTTATAGTACTACTTTTTAGATTTTACTCATTTAATACTAGTATATGTTTTGGTGTCACGATTTAATTAGTATTGGATTAGCACCTTAATATTGAAATGCATGTTGATGGGCCTTTACAGTGGAGTATATATGTTATGGAGTAATTATTTGTAAATTTGCTTCAAGATTTTGTCGGCCCATTTCTTTTATAGATTGATATAGCCGAGAGCTCCAATAGGTAGGAGTGTACACGAACAGAGCTACTCGTGAGTTATTCGAAGCTCAATTCATAAAAAGCTCGTTCGAAATTCGTTTAAAAACGAGCCGAGCTCAAGCTTCAAATCGAGCTCGAATTTTTTTTCGAGCCTCGAGCTTACATGTGTTTGACTCGAAAGATCGTGAACATGTTCGACATTGTTTGCGAGCCTCAATGCCGAACATGTTCGCAACACATTCATCAATAATATATATATATATTGATAGGGACTAAATCAGCTCCTTCCACGTCATAGTAATACGTGGCGTCACTAGTTGAGAATAAGCGAATGGGGAAGAGACACTTGTCCTTTGAATGAACGACAAGGCATAAGCTTTGAGCTTGAATAAAGCCTTCTATGAAAACACTCCCGAAAAGTCGCCAAAAGACTTAGTATTTAGCCTAGAGAGCTCTTCCTTTAGGGTCTAGCATCTGGCTCAAAGAGCTCTCCCTTCAGGATCTAGCATTTTCCTTGAAGATGCTAGCATCTGGCCGAGAGAGCATCTTCCTTGAGGGATCTACCATTTTCCCTCAGGACCTACCATCTCCATGAGGGATCTGTACCTCTGCTAGGGATCTGCATCTCCATGAGGGATCTGCATCTCTGCTAGGGATCTGCATCTCCATGAGGGATCTGCATCTCTGCTAGGGATCTGTATCTCCATGAGGGATCTGCACCTCTGCTAGGGATCTGTATCTCCACGAGGGATCTGCACCTCTGCTAGGGATCTGCATCTCCACGAGGGATCTGCATCTCTGCTAGGGATCTGCATCTCCATGAGGGATCTGCATCTCCGAGAAGCTAGCATCTACCTTAAAGATCTAGCATCTCTGAGAAGCTAGCATCTTCCCTAAGGATCTAGCTTCTTCCCAAGGATCTAGCTTCTTCCTTAAAGAGCTAGAATCTTCTCTAAAAATACTAGTATAATTAATATTACCTTTTACAACAAAGGAAATTCACAGAAATGTCACTACCTCTTCTACAACTATAAATATATGGCAACCACTACATTTTTGGTAACAACTCTCTCACTCTAAACTTTACACTCAAGATTACGTGCTTCTAGTACGAATCAACACACACACCCACTCTAGAGGTTTTTCTCCAAGAAACCTCAACATACTTCCAGTATTTGATACTGACTTGGGCGTCGGAGGTTCTTCCCGGAGGACCCCCACCCGCTCCTCCGGCTTTGTTTTGCAGGAATTCTTCAAGGTTCCCGACGAGACAAGGCGGAATTAAAGGAAACTTGGGACGATTTAGAAGATGCAATCCTCCTCTCGTTAATTCTTATATTCATTCTAAGGACTCGATCCTTCACGAATTCGATTCTTATTTTTATTGTTGTTGATCTTCAACCCGGATCTAACAACTGGCGCCGTCTGTGGGAAACTTTGACTAAGACGTCGATTTTCTCTTCGAAGCATACACGCTTCTCTTTAGATCTGTTATTTCCCTTTTTTGTTGAAGAACAAGCTTCTTTGAAAAATGAGGATATTAACAAAATTTCCCGGCATGTTGTTTATTTTACTGCAGATTTAGCAGGAATTTTATATGAAGTTCACCCCTAAAATTGGGGAAATATCCAGATCTGAGAGGGAATTTCTGTATCAGAAAACCAAACCCCTCCGGGCACCTTTCCCATTTCCGGCGGCTTCAGCTGAAGAGCATTACACCTCTTCCGAATCAAACGCGACCAAAGTCCGGCCGTCACACCGGTGATTCGTGAAGTCGCGCTATCGCTCAACTAGGCGCGCATTGCAGAAATGTTTTTCTCTTCTTTCAACGCTATGGAGAGGTCATCACCCCTAGTCGGTCGAGCAGCGGACATGGTAGCTGAGATCGTGTTGCCGCACCTCCCTCTTTCCTAGCAAAGAGTTAGCTTCATAAGTATGCTCAATAGGTGTTCAAAGAAATACCTGAGAGAATCAGAGTCTTTTCGACTCTCTTATCTTTGCTAGCAGACAGAATCACATTATTCTACTCTGTAAACTGAGTTGTTCTTGGATTAAAATTCTCCTCAAGCTGCACCGCAGGAAATGGAGTATCGAATAATACTGTTCTTCCATACTCTAAGCATTTCCTTCTTATTTGATTTAAATACATTTGCAAAACTAATATCAATCTTTCAATGGCAGATTGAAAGCATGTTTCACAGCTTTTATTTAAGCTAATGTTGAAGGAAATTTTTTTAAATTGAATTCTCGCATCTGGAGCATTATGGAGGATATACACTTGAAATGGAGAACGTAGCCAGCACGCCCAGCAAGTGTCCAACAAAATGCCTGAGAGAAGAGTGTTTTGCTTCATCCTCTTGTCGGAGCCTGCTGATCATTCCGCCATATATTGCCTCAGATTTTGGTTTAAGCGGGTGTTGTGCCGCATCACACAACACAGCCATAACACACAGCTCTTCAACTTTTCAAATCATTTTCTTCTTCATTTAATTTAAAACTTTTATGTTGTTTAATGCAAGTGTGAAAATGGCAATGTCGCAGAGGGGAATTACGAACAATCGTCACTCCTCCCATTGCCGTCAAGCAAGGCTGGCCGAAATATCAAGATGTCACTGATGCCTAGCTATGAATAGCCAAGTTAAATCTTCAGCTGAAGTCGATTGAAAATGTGTTTTACGGTTTTTGCTCAGGCAAGGGTTGGAGGAGATGGTTGCTAATCTACAACAAATAAATGTAGATAACAATAGCAGCGACTTTTGCCACCTCTACTCGAATGGAGTAGCACAACACAGTGTTTACACCTCCCGAAGTTGCACCAGAGAGCAGCCGATTTATTAGCTAACATTGAACTTATGATTCAAAATTTGTATTTAATGAATGAGAAGCTGTCAAGTGAGCTAACTAAATTCATGTTGCAGGGAACATAAAAGGAAAATCATACCGCAACGTTCCCACCGCACTTAATTCATTTTGAAGTAGAGTTTGCTAAGCTCTATTTTTAATTTGAAATGGCATCAAGCACATTTGGGAGCTTCGGGGATCCTAGTCCCGTGATATCATTGTCGAGGTTGGGTCACAACAACCTCTGGTTCATAATTGGCGGTGGGCGAGATTGTGTATCCACCAATCTTCGACGAGTATTACTTATTCGAGCAGGGCCGCTGCCCGCTGCTGTTGACTGCTCCATTTTTATTAAAGTTCTGTTTGAAGAAATTATGATTTAAATTGATACAAAGCTGTGGAACTAAGTGGTATCAGGTCGCAAAAAGTGGAAAATTGAAGGAGAAAGGTTGCAGCAATCTTGCATCTCCAGCAATGTGAATAATATGCACTTGAAATGGTGACCAGCGAGTGTTTGGTAATATGCCTCAGAGAAGTGTGCGATCTACTCGCCATTCTCAAACAGATGTTCGAGATATCCTCTCATTGCATCATTCTCTTGTCGGAGCTTGCTGATTGTTCCACCACATATTGACTCAAATTTCGGCTTAAGGCGACGTTGGATAGTGTCGCACAGCGCAATAGCATCACCCAATATAATCCTTCAGTTTTGAAAGCGATTTCTTCTTTATTTAACCTCAAACTTTCACTCATCTGATATAATGTGCAGATGGCAGGTGTTTGAAGGGTGCTCATCTTACTTGCCCAAGAGAAGCAAATTTCTAGCTTATTTGTATTTGCCCGCAATGGGAGAACACCATCATTGTTGGAATCTGCTAGGCGCTCAGCTTGATAGTAGATAATTTAATTTTATAAACTTATTTCACGCTTCGTTTTCTATCATATTCATGAATAGACTTACTTTCTCTGTTTCTATAGCAGAGAAGTGAGCTTTTGCCTCTCCCATGTATAATTTTGAAATTTACATTCAGCTAGAGAAGAAACAAAATATGACCCAAAGAAATTCAATCAAGAGATGAGCTATAAAATCAGTAGCTCGATCGACTAATGTTGAAGCCTCTCCAACAAAGCACACGCCTTCCTCTTGGTAAAAAGGTAGTACCATTAATAATGTAAACTCGGTGGAATCTTAATGAGGATGCTGGCGGGTAAGATTAATGAGTGCTCAAATGATCAGTATTGGAAATATACCTATGCATAAATGCTATCATTATTGATGCAATTTATTCTACAGCCATGAAATTACTCTATCTTATTATCCCTTCAAATTTGCTAATATAAAGTGATATTCTACTTACTTTTGTTTAACTGTGTGTTTATAAGCTCACATAGCATAGTATATCCCTCTTCTTGGTGAAGAAGCCGTATAAAGAAAGGAGACTAACTTGGATTTCGGCGATCCCCTGTTGCGTTGTTCAACAAACTAATCAATATATTTTTGCATGAATTTTCTGTATGGAAATGCGCTAATCCAATGCTCTCACTTAAATTATGTGAAGTGTTCAACCTCCTACAGTAGCACCTGCTAACAAGTTCTAGCGGGCTCCTACCAGATTCTCACGAGAGAGATTTGCTGCCAGAAACTAAACAAAAATGATAGGGAGCTCAAGCAAACCAGTGTGCATAAAGCTAGAGGATTCTCCTTCCTTGAAGAAGGAAGCAATGCAAGCAAAATGAAATGGAAAAAATGAAGGTTAACACGCTTGACGCTAAATCCTGAAATAAACTAGTTGTGGATGCTAAATCTTCATTCGAGCTAAGTATCATTTACTTACATCTTTTATAAATTTGTAGAATTTCTATAATCTTAAACGCGTATGCAAAATTAGCACCCACTGTTGGGGAGGGTGTGAGTCCCTATTGGAAGAGAACTATGAAAATTATCTTTGATGATTATTTCGGAATAACGATTTTGCCTTTGTTCATCAACAGAAATTCCATCAGAATCACCGAGAACCAAATATCTCTCTATACTCCAGTTGTTATTAAGCAACAACTGTAATTTCCCTAGAACGGGATGTTCTTTTCCCTGAGAAGGAAGCAATCTCCAAACACAGCCGTGATGTCCCCGCCTAGATAAATACGCTTGTGAAGTTGTTGATTTGCCAAGTTCAAGAAGAACTTTTACAGGAAGTTTAACTCCTTTAATTTATTATAAAGATTTTGGGTTAATATTTACAGAATAGACTATCTGGATTTAGCCCCAACTTTTGGTTCTGATTTTCTGCGTTTGGTTTACTAAAAGCATATGGAAATCAAAAATTATTTCATATCATTATTATGCTGTTGGAACCTTTTCTTCATTGATGTGTTCAGAAATACCTATGTATTCCCCTCTTTATGCATATATTATTAGTAATGCCTATGTGAATAATCACAAGTTGATTATGTGTAAGCTTAGGTGTAGGAGCACCTAATTGAATGGTAGCAAACATCGGGACAAATTGAACAAAGAAGTTCAAGTCTCTGTTACTTCTCCCTACATGGTCTTAACATGAGTTTGGCTCCCATATTGCTACAGCAGCTGTAGAAATATCTTGGATGAAAATCAAGAACAATTGGCAACACATCTGAATGGTTTGGGATTGTACTCCCAAAATACAGTAATTTTAGTGGCACTAATTAATTAATTCTGCTGGTCTTGATAATTAGTTAAAGATAATAGCTCTTGTAGCATGTGCAGGGAGAATATTTAAAAACCAGCAGGTGCTCACGGAGAGGTCTTCTGCCAGATCCTCTCATCACCTTGTATTCACGATCTTATGACTGTTTAAAGGACATGATCTGTCAAAAGAAGAACACGTGTTCACTCAAAAAGGCACCGCATACAAGTTTTCCTACCTTCTGCCAAGTCTGCATACCCACTGCCACATGCTCTTGCTTTGGAGGTTAAAAGCACCAAGTTGAAGAAAACAGGAAAATTCAGGGAATCCCTAATCTAATCTTCATTTCAATCGAATATTTTGGTGAATTAACAGCCAACTTTTATGATAATTCATAGAAAATCAGTTATGCTTTTCTGTCAAAACTCACAGGCATAGAAAAAAATGTGTAAAGGCAAATCTCCGCAACGCTTGCTATCAAATCTTCTAAAGAGACACCTGCATACAAACGTTCCACCAGAAGTAGCAAGTGCTCACATGAGGAACTACTTGCAAACAAGTCATGGCTTGATGCTAGATAAGAAAACATAAATCCATGCAACATTTGTGCTCATGCTCAGATCTTCATGACCCTTTGCTAACATGTTCTTCAGTAACAATATCCATATTTCTGATATCAATAAAGGGAAATAATCCCTTTCTTGCATAAGGTGTTGTTGAATAAATTAAATATGTTCATAGTTTGAGCAAAGTTCTCTCTATATGTTTCTGCTGCTGATGTACAGCCCTCCACCTGGTGGTCTTACATATTTTACTAACTTTATGTTTGAAAAAGATTGATAGCATATAGTGATTTACTTTCCAAAGGAATAACGCAAATAAATAAAAGCAGAAGGGGGAGAATGCATTTATGCCAAGTGCTGTGCAGAAGCGCAGATGCACAGAAGCGCCACAAGCGCAGAAGCACGAAAGTACCAGAAGCAAAGGCCCAGAAATGCCAAAAGCGCACAGAGGTGCAGAAGCACCGAATGAATCAGAAAGCCAGAAGCACGGTAGAACAAGTTCTGCCTCTAATCAGCCCCTCACATCTATCATGATGATCTCAAAAAACGGGAAGAACACAGGAAGTCTCTACCCTAGTTCTTACTTTGATTTAATTTTTTAGGAAAATAAACTATGTTATTATTCCACTGTCTAGGTGGCGTATAACTACGCCCTCAAGGGCCCTCATATTTTACTAACTTTTGTAGCTCAAAAAAGTTTTGTAGCATTGGATGACTCGCTCATTGAAAAGCGAGCAACATGAAAGAAAAATGAGCAAATATTCTTGCAAAGAAGCACTTGAGGCCAAATGGAGCATCTATTTTTGAGAACCTCAACTATACAAACTTGAAAGCCTCTGGAAAAATTGGTACTCTTTAAACCTTGATTATACTTGAATCTTGAATGCGAAAGAAACATCAAACCCTATTACCACTTATTTTGGTGACTTTAAAATTACTTCTATGCATTTTAATTGGAAATGCTACAAGCACACCCTTGGGAAATGATAAATAAAATAAGAGAGGGAATAAGGTAGTGATAACCAAGGATAAGCCCTGGCAAAAGATCTAGGCTCTGCGGCCACTATCCTCATAGCCAAATCCTCCTCAGCACAGAGCCATTGGCAGAACTGAAAGGATAATCCCTGCCTATGCTGCAGGTACCTCACTCAAATGCCAAAGCTCTACATTTCCGGATAAGCCCTATAACTCATAGGCTCCGATGAAATAAAAATCCCGGATAAGCCCCAAAAACTCTTGGGCTCCGATAAAATAAAAAAGCCTGACAAAGTAGGCATCTAGAAAGAAAATACGAGACAAAGTCTCAAGTACTTACTCAAATATAAATTGTTCTATTAAGTAAATACTTGGGTATATAAAAATGGAACAAAGTTCCAAGTGCCCCATTCCAGGTAAAACTATAAGTTTCTCCTGAAAATTAATAAACTAATCGATTGATCTATCTTATGTCTTTTAGAAAAAGGACGGGTAAAGATTTAAAATTTGCCCAAATTTTGGGTCTACATCACTATACCATACATGATACTTCTCCCAATAGGGTAGAAGAACACTTTCGCATAGCTTCAGCACCACAAGCGAGAAGAAGCACTAAGGTACCCATGCTGCTACCATGGATGAAGCTTAGGCAGGTCTCATAGAAGATGCCACTTAAAAGAAGATAAATTCAGCCTGCACTTCTGCAGACCCGGATCTGCACTGGTATCTGCATCTGCAACATCTGCACCTCTGCGGACTTGGATCTGCATTTGCATCATCTGCCACTTCTGCAGACTTGGATCTGCATCTGCATCTGCAGCATCTGCACCTCTGCAGACTCGGATCTGCACCTGTAGCATCTGCACTTCTGCAGACTCGGATCTGCCTCTGCATCTGCAGCATCTGCACCTCTGCAGACTCGGATCTGCATTTGCAGCATCTGCACCTCTGCAGGCTCGGATCTGCATCTGCAGCATCTGCCACTTCTGCAGACTCGGATCTGCATCTGCATTTGCTTTTCCCTAGACTCGGATTTGCACCAGCACTTCTGCAGATAGAGTTAGATCTGCACTTTTGCAGATAGATTCTAGTTTGCACATCATCAAACAGACTCTGATCCGTACATCTACAGACAAATTCTGATCTGCGCTTCTATAGACAGATTTTTCATCTGTGCTTCTCCAGACAGATTCCGATATGTGCTTCTTGCAGACATAATCAGATCTACGTTCCGCACGCAGATTCGGATCTGCCCTGCGCTTCTACAAAATATATTTATTATATATATATATATATAATAAATAATAATAAAATAAAAATAATAAAAATCAGATTTGCACTTCTACAAGCAGATTCATATCTGCACATGCACTTTGCAAACAATTCCGATCTGCGCTTCTGGAAACTCGAATCTGCAGCTGCACCTCTACAAACAGGTTATGATCTGCGCTCCTACAATTATATCTGCATATACATTTCTGCAAACTATGAAGGACCATTATAGGTCACGGAAATACTAAAAGGAGGAGTACATGAGCGCAAAAATATGAAAAACAAGGGAGGTTTTACTAATACCTCGAAACGTTAACATTTTGAAGAAGTTTGTATCTTCTAGAATAGACCATTGAGTCTGTGAATTATAATTCTTTCGTTTTCTTATAATTCACTGGGGGGGGGGGGGGGAGTAGGGGTATATCCCCTATATCCCGCCGTATAAGGCGAATATCTATTTCATAAAATTGATTTTTTATGAGAAAATTTTTTCCAAAAAAAAAAAAAAAAAAAAAAAAAATCTACTTAAATGAATTAGAACAAATAGTAACGTGAGCAATAAAATTACTTGCTCCTGACAGACTTGTTCTTAAAACAAGGTCTCTCGGAGCAGGGGGGAGTAGCTGATAGGGACTAAATCAGCTCCTTCCACGTCATAGTAATACGTGGCGTCACTAGTTGAGAATAAGCGAATGGGGAAGAGACACTTGTCCTTTGAATGAACGACAAGGCATAAGCCTTGAGCTTGAATAAAGCCTTCTATGAAAACACTCCCGAAAAGTCGCCAAAAGACTTAGTATTTAGCCTAGAGAGCTCTCCCTTTAGGGTCTAGCATCTGGCTCAAAGAGCTCTCCCTTTAGGGTCTAGCATTTTCCTTGAAGATGCTAGCATCTGGCCGAGAGAGCATCTTCCTTGAGGGATCTACCATTTTCCCTCAGGACCTACCATCTCCATGAGGGATCTGTACCTCTGCTAGGGATCTGCATCTCCATGAGGGATCTGCATCTCTGCTAGGGATCTGCATCTCCATGAGGGATCTGCACCTCTGCTAGGGATCTGTATCTCCATGAGGGATCTGCACCTCTGCTAGGGATCTGCATCTCCACGAGGGATCTGCACCTCTGCTAGGGATCTGCATCTCCACGAGGGATCTGCATCTCTGCTAGGGATCTGCATCTCCATGAGGGATCTGCATCTCCGAGAAGCTAGCATCTACCTTAAAGATCTAGCATCTCTGAGAAGCTAGCATCTTCCCTAAGGATCTAGCTTCTTCCCAAGGATCTAGCTTCTTCCTTAAAGAGCTAGAATCTTCTCTAAAAATACTAGTATAATTAATATTACCTTTTACAACAAAGGAAATTCACAGAAATGCCACTACCTCTTCTACAACTATAAATATATGGCAACCACTACATTTTTGGTAACAACTCTCTCACTCTAAACTTTACACTCAAGATTACGTGCTTCTAGTACGAATCAACACACACACCCACTCTAGAGGTTTTTTCTCCAAGAAACCTCAACATACTTCCAGTATTTGATACTGACTTGGGCGTCGGAGGTTCTTCCCGGAGGACCCCCACCCGCTCCTCCGGCTTTGTTTTGCAGGAATTCTTCAAGGTTCCCGACGAGACAAGGCGGAATTAAAGGAAACTTGGGACGATTTAGAAGATGCAATCCTCCTCTCGTTAATTCTTATATTCATTCTAAGGACTCGATCCTTCACGAATTCGATTCTTATTTTTATTGTTGTTGATCTTCAACCCGGATCTAACAATATATATATATATATATATATATATATATATGTTACTCCCTCCATTTCACTTAAAGTGACACATTTTTTTTGGTTTTTCTGGCATGTTTTTTCACGCTTCTCGATGATGAGTTTTAAAATTAATTTTTAAAGAATTCTTTCTTTTACGGGATACTACGACAATTGTAGTATCCCGTAAAAGAAAGATTGTTGTAGTATCCCGTAAAAGAAAGAATTCTTCAAAAATTCATTTTAAAATCCATCATCGAGAAGCATTGAAAAGCGTGCCAGAAAAGCCAAAAAAAATGTGTCACTTTAAGTGAAACGGAAGGAGTATTATATGTATACTATTACATATATTTATATAATTTTTAATATATAACTATATATTTAAATGAATTTACAGATTGAATATATGAGAATATATGAGAATGAACAAGCCCGAGCTCGAGCTCGAGTATTTATGAACTTTTTATTAGAACTAGCTGAGTTCGAATTCGAGCTCAAGCTCGAGCTCGAATTCAAATTTAAATTATTAATCCCGCATACTTAACGAGCCGAGCTCGATCTTCATACATATATCATATATGTCGAACCGAGCTCAATACGAGCCCGAGTCGAGCTCGAGCCTAAATTTTTTTAGGCGAACCGAGCTTGAACATGTCAAAGCTCGGCTTGATTTGGCTCGTGTATACTCCAATCATAAGTAATCACAAATCAAAGAAACACACATTTGAAAAAAAAAATTAATAAGATTAACTTCAAGGGTAGGGAAAATACTCAGTAATTATTATATATTGCTACAAAAATATATTTTCAAATTATTTATGATTTAGTTCAATTATTGATATTTCGTTTTTGATTTTCAAAATCGAAACCTCTATATACACTAATTTACGAAGGAAAAAAAAATTCAACTTGAAAATTCATAGTATTACTTTTATTTTCACTAATTCGATTTTTTTTATTTTTTTTTATTTGAGGAGTTCAATCGATCGGTTAATTAGCAATCACGCTGCGAAAATTAAATTCGAAATATCTATTATTTGTATTTAAGGATTTTTTTTTGAAAGGGTATTTAAGGAATTTTAAATTATAAAAATATTAACTCATTTTGTCAAAGAATGGTAAGCAGTCTACGTTTTGAACACGAATATTTAGCGGATTTGTTTCTTCTTCCAATTCCTAATTGCAACAGTTTGTTACGCAAATATACGAATTTCCCTCCTAAATTTTCTCCATAAATAATTCACTTTCTTCTCTTCTCTTCTCGAGTGAAAGTGTGAAACTCTCGTTCTTCTGCACCTTACACGCACGAATCACTCATCCATAGCAATGGCGAAGGAGCCTGTTCGCGTTCTCGTCACCGGCGCCGCAGGTGAGATCTTCCCCACATAAAATGCGCTCCAATTCACCTTCATTTTGATTCTGTTTTTTTTTTTCCCCTTCTCCTTCTAGTAATTGTTTGAATCAGTTTTTACTTATTGTTAATGAATTGGATCATGCGCTCGTTACTGCGCTGCTGGGCGTGAAGTTTCATGGTTTTTATACTATTGATGCTTATTTGATAATGTTTTTTGTTCGAATGAATTAATGGTTAGAGTAGATGTAGAGAATGCAGCAAAAAATTTGGGAGATCGGTAAGATTCATGTAGTTGCTTATGAGATTGATGTGAATTTTAATTTTTAAGTCATGTTGTTTTTCATTTCAATCGTTTAAGAGTTGAATCTAGCGCCTAGAACATGTTTGTGGTATTGCTTGAATCGGAACACTGCACTTGTATACTAGAAATGCAGGTCTAAGGATGTAGTTTTTGTGATGGCATATATTCTTCACATTTTGTCTCATTTATCTGTGTTTGAGCTCTGTTTGAATTTATTTCTTGTGTTAATTGTATGGAAACTTGGATTTGGGTCTTTTTCGAAAGGGCAAATCGGATATGCCCTAGTTCCCATGGTTGCTAGGGGAGCTATGTTGGGTCCTGAGCAGCCTGTGATCCTCCACATGCTTGATATTCCACCAGCAGCCGAGGCTCTCAACGGCGTTAAAATGGAGTTGGTCGATGCAGCATTCCCTCTCCTTAAAGGTAGTATACTTTTTCTTCCTTTTTACCAAGTTTTGGTGTTGTTTATCGAGTCCCTAAGGAATGGGGATAGTGAACTGAGGCTTGTTTGATTGTGGTGTTCGAAATCAGGCGTTGTAGCCACGACAGATGTGGTTGAAGCTTGTACTGGTGTGAATGTCGCTGTTATGGTTGGTGGATTCCCAAGGAAAGAGGGTATGGAGAGGAAAGATGTGATGTCGAAGAATGTCTCCATCTACAAGTCTCAAGCTTCTGCCCTCGAAAAGCACGCTGCTTCTAACTGCAAGGTTGGATTTGATTTCCTTGTCTCAATGAATGATTCGTATCCGTTTTCTCCTCACTGTGTTGTGCATTTGCAGGTTCTGGTTGTTGCTAATCCTGCCAACACGAACGCGTTGATTCTGAAGGAGTTCGCTCCGTCTATTCCTCAGAAGAACATCACTTGCTTGACTAGATTGGACCACAACCGAGCCCTTGGGCAGATTTCAGAGAGATTGAAAGTGCAAGTTTCAGATGTAAAGAATGTAATCATCTGGGGAAATCACTCCTCAACGCAGTATCCCGATGTCAACCATGCTTCCGTCAAAACTTCGTCTGGAAACAAGCCTGTGCGCGAGCTCGTTGCAAACGACGAATGGTGAAAAATCTATCAATACCTAACATCAATTTATGCATCTAGAATTTCAATCTCTCTGATGTTTTGCAGGGTGAGAGGAGAGTTCATAACTACTGTCCAGCAACGCGGTGCTGCTATAATCAAAGCTAGAAAACTCTCTAGTGCTCTCTCTGCAGCTAGTTCGGCTTGTGATCACATACGCGACTGGGTCCTTGGCACTCCAGAGGTCGACTTTTATCTAAACACACGTGCAATTCACGTGATCATGCTCGGGTTGGACTCATTCATTTGATTTTGTTGCAGGGTTCTTGGGTTTCCATGGGTGTCTACTCCGATGGATCGTACAATGTCCCAGCTGGCCTCATCTATTCATTTCCAGTTACCTGCAAGAATGGACAATGGTCGATTGTTCAAGGTTTGAATACATATAATATATCACATGATTCAAATCCTTGATAATTCTGTTTCATCTTCTAAAATTCTATTGTGTTTAAGGTCTCTCAATCGACGAATTTTCACGGAAGAAGTTGGATGCTACTGCTCAAGAACTTAGTGAGGAGAAATCACTAGCATATTCTTGTCTTCAATAATTTTCACTTTCTTTTTTATTAGCTCCACCAGTTTTTTTTTAGATTAAATTAGCTCCACCAGTTTAAATAATGGCATTGTTAACTCTAGCTTGAGGTTTATCTACTTTCTATGGATTTTTTTCTTTTCTTTTATTTTATTAATTTGTTGGGTATAAAACCTTAATATCACCTGTCATATGTGCCATAAGAAGAAATTGAGAGCAATTCATAATCTATTAATTGTTTTTTCCAACCAAAATATTCTTAAGAAGGATTAGTCAAAAAGAAAAAAAAAAAAAAAAAAAAGAACAAAAAGAAAAAGAAAAAAGAGAGAAAATCTATATATTGGGAGTGAATCCCTTGTCCGTGAGGAGGCGGGTAACGTTGATTAATGCTGCATTGACATCATGATTGTTCTTCATGAGCTCGCCGGCGATCTGAGCCGGTGTTGCCGGAAACTTGTCGAGCAATTCCTCGATCCCCGGAAAGAGAGGGTGGTCGTCCACATTTAGATAGTTTGAAGCAAGTATCTTGAATGCAGGGAACTTGCAGTAAGACATCTCCAACTGCACGTCCATTCTTCCCGGTCGGAGCAGCGCCGGATCCAATCGCTCCTTATGATTCGTCGTAAACACTATGATTCTCTCTTCCCCGCAGCACGACCACAGCCCGTCGATCAAGTTGAGCAGCCCGGACAAAGTTATCTGTTTATAATAATTAAATAAAATTAGTAGTTGATTAATCAATTTAATTTTAATGTGAAACAAACTATCTATCGGAAATTCTAAAATTCAGATGGCTAGACATAGAAATAGGATTCGAGTCATCTTAGATGTGTTGTCTGTACGAGTGTGTTCCAGCAATGGATCAAGTGGCTGATGTGTTTACAAAGCCTTTGACATCTCCTTCTTTTGCAGTTCATGTTTCTCCTGTCACGTCTCCTATCATGGTTGAGCAGTCTGCACTAGAAGATTCTGATTATGAGAATCTTATTCACAACCATGAAAGTTTAGCTACTTCAAATCATTCAACTACTCCTAATCTTTCCTCTGATCTTGCTGCTTCTTTTTCTGTTCCAAGTGCATCTTCATCTAGTTCTTCTTCTTCTGATTCATCTTCCATTGCACCAGATTCTTCTTCTTCCTCTTCTTCAACTCCTGCTCTTAATACACATTCTATGATTACTAGATCCAAGAATGGTGTTTTTAAACCAAAAGTTTTTTTAGCCACTTCTGTTCTTCCATGTGAACCATTGAATGATAGTGCTGTATTAGCTAATCCAGATTGGTATAAGGCTATGGAAGTGGAACATAGGGCTCTTATGGAGAATCAGACTTGGGTTTTGGTTCCTTACAGTGCTGATATGAAAGTTATCAGTAATAAATGGGTATATAAGGTGAAAACTTTGGCAGATGGATCACTTGACAAGCTTAAAGCTAGGCTTGTGGCTAGAGGGTTCGAGCAGTTTGCTGAGATTGATTTTCTTGAGACTTTTAGCCCAATAGTGAAGTCTACTACAATAAGGTTAGTGTTTACTTTAGCTGCTACTAGGAATTGGTGTGTTCAGCAGCTTGATGTTACAAATGCATTCCTTAATGGAGATCTTGAAGACACTATATATATGAGTCAGCCTGTTGGTTTTGAGGATAAGGCCTTTCCAACCTATGTGTGTAAATTGCAGAAGTCCTTACATGGGTTGAAACAAGCACCTAGAGCTTGGTATATTAAGCTGAAAGGTTGTTTGTTAGAGCTGGGTTTTCAGAGATCTATGTCTGATTTTTCATTGTTTCATAGAACAATTAATGGTGTGCTAACTATAGTGCTGGTATATGTGGATGATATCCTTATTACTGGAGACTCTAGTGCTGAGGTGCTTGAGATAATCAAGCTCTTACAGATGCAGTTTAAGCTCAAACATTTTGGGAATGTTAAGTATTTTCTTGGTATAGAAGTTGATCAGAATGGTTTAGATTTTATGCTTAGCCAGAAAAAATATGTGCATGAATTGTTGAGTGCTACTCATATGCTGGAGTGCAAAGCTTGCTCTACTCCTATGGTAACTGTTCCCAAATTATCCAAGGATGGAGGAGAGGTGTTCACTGATCCAACTCTATATCGAAGTGTAGTTGGGAAGTTGCAATATCTTACACTTACAAGACCTGACATTGCATATAGTGTTAATAAGTTGTCTCAGTTTTTACAAGCTCCTACAACATTGCATTGGACAGCATGCAAACGGTTGCTGAGATATTTGAAGGGCACTAGCTCTTATGGTTTAAAGTTTGTTCCAGCCTCGGGTGTCTCTCTTGAGTGCTTCTCTGATGCAGATTGGGCAGGATCTGTAGATGATATGAGATCTACAGGTGGTCACTGCATCTTCTTGGGTGGTAATCTCATAGTGTGGAAAGCTAAAAAGCAAGATGTGGTTGCTAGGAGTAGCATTGAGTCAGAATATCGAGCTTTAGCCAATCTTGCCACCGATGTGTTATGGTTACAATCTGTATTCCAGGAGCTGGGTATTAAGATGACAGCTATACCTAGGCTATGGTGTGATAACACAGGTGCAGTTGCTTTGGCTGCAAACCCAGTTTTTCACCATTGTACAAAACATTCATTTTATCAGAGAGAAAGTTTCAGCAAAGCAGCTTGAAGTTGAAATTATCTTTGTACAGTGTAAAGCATTCTTGAATGAAGAAAATGAAATTCTATACTGCTCTCTCCTCTTCTCGTTTATCTAATAGAGTGTGTGTATGTGTGTCCTTTCACACTCATGCAAAAAGGGGCAGAGGCAGGGGTGCTGACAAGCCCTATTTACAAACCCTAGTTACTACCTCTCTTCACGGTATATGTGTTAAGAATCTTTCAGCGTGCATTGTAATGTGTCGAAAAGTGGAGATGTTGATAAAATTTTAATCTCAATTGATATAGTGTATTCATAACCTAGGTCATAATATACTATTATATCAAGTGAGACCTAAACTTTGTCTTAACATCTACTTTTCGGCACATCAAAATATATGACGGGAGAGTATTTTCTAAAAACTAGCTTAAGAATTTATTCTTCGAATTTCTTTTTAACTTTAAGCACCCTTATTTCGATAAAGTTTCTCATTAAAACTTCCACCAAGTCATATTTTGGCTCCGCCACTACGTGCAAGATAAAAACCCTAACCTTTTCGTTGTCGGCATCGGTAGACGAGCCGCGGTCATCGGAATCCTTCCGGTTGAGCGACACGACGCTGCAATCGATGTCTTTTATGACGATGATCGAGTGATCGCGTGCCGAGAGCAACAGATTCCTCAGGTGAGCATTATTCCTGACTGCCTTGAGATCCAAATCATAGATATCAAACTTGAGATAATTAGCCATGGCGGCGACCAGACTAGATTTCCCGGTTCCCGGCGGTCCGTACAAAAGATAACCTCTCTTCCAAGCCCTACCAACTTTCCTATAATACTCCTTCCTCTTCACAAACAAATCCAGATCCATCACCAGCCTCGCCTTCACCTCCGGCTCCATCGCCACCGTCCCGAACGTCGCCGGGTGGTTCGCCTCCGCGTAGGTCCAAAACAGCCGGCTGTTCTCGTCGCCGGAGCGGACGGTGTAGAGCTTCACCACCGACTTCCTCGCCGCCTTCATCTCCTTCGCCTTCCGGCATATGTACGGCAAGTAGACGCTCAGCGTGTAGTCGCGGTGGGCCCGGTCGACGCTGAGCTGGAAGCACCGCTGCTTGGCGCCGACCCGGTTGATGCGGGCGTAGCTGGTCCGGATCCAGGTGAACCCGATTCCGCCGTGGGAGTCGCGGATCACCTCGTCCTCCTCCGTGCCGACCGTCACGGCCAGCGCCTCCGCGTCCAGGGCGGGCTTGCTCACCCGCACGGCGTAGGTGTGGTCGGAGATCCGGCCGCTGAGGTACACGTGGCAGGCCTCGTACATGTGGTTCAGCCTCAGCCGCTCCTTCTCCTGTATCACCACCGTGAAGGTTCCCCGGCACGTGATGCGGCGGAAGGCGTTGCTGATGACGGCGCGGAGGCGGGCCTCGACTTCGGCTGGGATCAATAGCTTGAAGATCACGCCGGAGACCGTTAAC
Organism: Mentha longifolia; assembly: GCA_001642375.2. Taxonomy (NCBI): domain Eukaryota; kingdom Viridiplantae; phylum Streptophyta; class Magnoliopsida; order Lamiales; family Lamiaceae; genus Mentha; species Mentha longifolia. The sequence goes on along the minus strand of CM038110.1, from coordinate 1,732,796 downwards.
AGTACCAAAGAATCCGACGACCGCGCCATTGGAGAGTATCTAACTTGAGATATTTTTCTATTTTTTATTTTTATTTTTTATATTTTGTTTCTATATGATGAGGATATCTATATGTTTATAAGGGAAGGACGTCGAATCTTGTTCGGATTCCACAACCTTAAATAGTTTTAGAAAACTAACAATAATTAAAAACAAAATCATAACAAAAAAAAAAAAGAAAAGGATTTGTTTTAGAAATATTGTAGACACGTGGCGATTATCTATTGATATAACAAGAGATGCCATACAAAATTGTGATCCAAGTTTGCCATACACCTAGGAATAATTATGAATTTGTTATATAAAGAGATGGAATTAAAAATATATGCAAAATTGCCAACCGAATTATACATATTATTTAAAATTAGTATTGCGCTCATCTTATGCAAGGGATTTACATCACAATTTATAATTAAAAAAGAATTAAACAATGCAATAAATGATAGAGATAATTTATTGGATAATTGAAGAGATAATTTATTGGACAATTGCTTGGTCTTTTGAAGGGAAAGTGTCTTGTTAGTAATTGGGTAATGATTTAGGGACATAATGTCTATGATATAATGGGGTCATTTTAGTAATTTTATCATAATTTATTTTTTAATTAATTTCAAAATATATGGAAATACATTGATACCCTGATCAATCTATTTAAGGATAAAGATTACAAATCTATAAACTATTCCATAATTATATCTATTTTCCTTAAATATATATATTCAACCAAATCTAATCAAATATATTTCATAATTATATCAATGTTTCATAAATATTAAATAAATTTAAACAAATCTAATCTAAATAATAAGATTGTGATCTTTAGAGGAGAACTGTTTGTTACTTTTTCTACTCACAATTTGATCACAAGAACATTAAAATATATGCAGATTTAATTAGTTGATTCCTGCTAGCAATGTTCTTCAATTTATGGTGATTTGATTTGAATTGATAATAATAATAATCCTTACAGAAATGAATAAATTTTTCCCACCTCACCTTATATTAACAATCAAAAGATCTCTCTCTCTATCTCTCTCCGAGTAATGCATATCAACAATGGTTATTATACAAATAGGGATGAAAAAGGATAGTACTACTCCATTTCGTCGAATAGGCCTCATTTCAATGAGGCCTATTCTGACATGTTTTTCTACGCTTCTTTATGATGGGTTTTAAAATGGATGTTTGAAGATTTTTTTTTTTACGGGATACTACGACTGTCAGAGTATCCCGTAAAAGAATTTTTTTTTAAAAAAATCATTTTAAAACCTATCAACAAGAAAAGCGTGCCAGAATAGACCTCATTGAAATGAGGCATATTCGACGAAATGGAGGGAGTATTAATTAAGGCTCTATACTACTTTTATTAGCCTTGCATCCTTATATCTGCAGCATTTATTGAATTATCTTTTCCTTCATTTGAAGGTATCCCAACCTCTAAGTTAGCTGTTTAAGATGAATGTATATTTTTTATGTTTCACTGTGTTATTATAGTGATTACAAGAAAGAAAAGAAATAAATAAATAAATAAATATGTGATGAATGCTAATGAAGAGAAAGTAGCACTCAACTCATACATTGTATTGTACATGTTTTCTTACTCTGCTGATTTTGGAGGACTATTCAAAGTATGCAAACCATAACAGCAGAAGTGATTCAATTTCCAGATACACTTCCACTAGTGCTCCTAAAACTAGCTACTATCTTTATTTCAGAAAGCACGAATCGGGACAGTGGTTTATCGAGCTTTGGAAGTAAAAGCACGAATCGGGACAGTGGTTTCCTATTGAAATATCGAAAGCATCATCATCTCAGAGCTCAGAACATTAAGAATTAAGACTGTGGAAGCTCTTTAATGAAAAAGAATGATCACATTCAGTCAATGAAGAATGAAGAATATCACTACACAGTATGAACTACTATATCACCACTTGTAAAGGGAAAATTCTGCAGGGACCAAAGCCAATGGTACAGAAAGTGAACAACTTCTGACATCAATTATTTACTGTGCTCAAAGCAAGATATTAGGCCTTCTTCTGCTCATCCTCAGGTTTAGTGTCCTTCTTCGAGTTTTCCGGTTTAGGGCCCGACTTCCAGAACCGGCCCTCGAGGATTTTCTGTGTTACTTCAACATTGACTTCACAATGTTTCTGAGAATACAATAAACATAATTAATGATAAAAGGGATCATTGTTGTAATGTGATTAATTTTCTCTTTGAATGAAACTAAATAAGCCCCATCTCCTTTTACTGCAATTACTACTCTTTGTTTACACAATTCTACAGATTTCAAGATTCATTTTCAGTAAATATTGAAATAATTTGTTAGAAAACTGATTTACCTTGAAATGCAGGAACTCAGATACCACTTTGGTTACAGACTTATCTTCAAACTCTTCTTCCTCCTGAAATTAATGTATATATATCTCAAGTAATTATAATCTTTCACTTAAAAAAAATGGCTAACAAATCCACAAAGCAGATAAGAACAATCTAGAAAGAATCGAGACCCTTCTTCCCCAATCGAATTTTACGATTACGTACATTTCAAATAAATACAATATATATTGATGGTAACAGTAGCCATTTCTGCAATTAAGTGCGTCAATGAAGAATACACGCACAATTGATCTTGGCCGTCAATCACCAACGGTCCAGATCATCGCCCTTAGACTTGAGCTGCAAGGATGAAAAGGCCTAACTAACTTGATCCTGCTAGGCACCCTTCTAAATTCTTCATTCCACGTAAGCACAGTAGCTCTCCCATGCAGAGCATGCAGTCACCAAAACTCACAAAAAAAGAAAATATATATATCCAAAAAAAAATAAAAAATAAAATTTGATTAATTAACTAAAAATCATTAAAATTCAGTGCCAATGTCACATCTTAGGCGGTTAATATAAACTACATCTACTCAATGTGCATAAATTTTTAATTATTTACCAATATGTATATTGGTATAACATAACAATATTAATAAGATTGTCCAATTATGTGCTGATTTCGGAGTATTAGTGAAACAATTAATAATATTCCACCTCAAATTTTCACAAGATCAAGTGATAAATTTAAGCATTCTATCAATAATAACGCAATAGAAAAAAAAAATGGACTTAGTGTTAGATAGTACAACGAATATGTCATTGGATACTTGAAACGCAAATGAATATAATATAATTAATATATAAGTATATATATACGTGCGTGTCTATATATTATACTCCATTGTTACTTATGTGGCAATATTATGTACCGTAAATAGGGGGAAATAATTACATCTTATAGAAGAAGAAAAAAATTGAAATACAAGATGATGTCCGAAAATAATTTAACTTTTCCAAAAAAGAAATATTAATAGTGCAATGTTTTAATCGTCGAATTGAACAGTGAACACTTTCTAATTTGGTTTGTCCCACTTAATAAGTGACATTTCCTTTTTTAGTAACAATTAATTCACATAACAACTTTTCTTCTCATTTTCCTTTCAACTTTATTGATTATCGTGTATATAGCTCCATCTCTTGTTCAATGGGACATAGTGAGTAATTTCAAAGAGTCCCGTATTTTTTCTTCTTTCGAAAAATGGATTATTTACGCGTCACACAAAACGAATACGCCCTCCGTCCCCAATAAATATCAATGAGTAAGTGTCTTATTATATTTTTCTAGATAAAAAATAATTTAAACTACCAAATGTACTCCTATAATCATTATATTTATAAGTTTTTATGTAATAATTGGGGGTATATCAAGGAAATTCATATAATTTCTATATTTGTGTGTATTAGTAATGGATGCCGCTCCTCTCTCTCTTCTAGAGGGAATTTTGTGGGGATGAATTAATCGGTGATTTGATGGTTTTGAACTTCCACGTGTTTTGTTATAGTACTACTTTTTAGATTTTACTCATTTAATACTAGTATGTTTTGGTGTCACGATTTAACACGTGCGGAGTACTAGTATTTGATTAGCACCTTAATATTGAAATGCATGTTGTTGGGCCTTTATAGTGGAGTATATATGTTATGGAATAATTATTTGTGAATTTGCTTCAAGATTTTGTCGGCCCATTTCCTTAATAGATTGATATAGCCGAGACACAGGTTCTTTTCGAGTCTCTTCGATTTATTATTTTTTTTTTTCTTGTTAGACAAGTTCACGTATATATAGGGTATAAGCACGCGCGGATTTCAAAAAACAAAAAACAAAAAAAAAAACACTTTGATGGCATCCTAAAGTATAATAGTGAGTTTTCTCTAAAAAAAGGTATATTAGTGAGAATTTGTACGTAGAAACTTTAATTTATTTAATCCTTTTAGAACGAAAGGTACCATCCTCCAAGTTCAACGTTTCATACATGTTCATCAAAACTAGTCGAACCAAATAAGAACTTCGCCACCATTAAAACTGGGTTCATATAAAATAAACGTAAATCGGTCACGATTAGCTGCCCGTTCATATATGCATGGCTCAAAGTTTTGATACTTGTACGGTACAGAATAATAGGCTTTGTACGTTGAATTTACCACATCCATCATAAGGAAATTTGATCTTGGAATATCAATCCTCTTGTCATTACCGCCATGTAAGTATACTGAGACACCGGATCCAAAAAGAAATTGTTTAAAATAGAACGGACGAACTTAAAGAAAAAATAAATACCAATAAAAATGTGAACCGATTTTAACACCATAAAAAAAACACAACGAATATCGTTTGTATAGGATTGAAAAGTGAACTTACTTTGGCACGGCACTCCAATAACCAGGAAAGAATGAGTCTTTTACTACGGAGGGATTAGTAAGCCATAAAGATGAGTACTCGCTAGTTTAACCTTACGTGAATTGCTTATATTATCCTATGATTATATAAGCAAAGAATGGGACGTGTTTTCGTGGAGGAGTGAGTGTAATTATACTCCAGTTATCATGAAATGAATTATGTAATTATGGAACAAATTAAATTAGATTTGTTTAGATTTATTTATTTATGAAACATTGATATAGTAATTATGAAATAAATTATATTAGATTTGATTGGATATAATTATGGAAAAAATGGATATAATTATGGATTAGTTTATATTCAATTGTAATCTTTATCCTTAAATAGATTGATGTTATTAATTTATAACCATATATTTCGAAATTAAATAAAAAATAAATTATGGTAAGATTACTAAAATGTCTCCATTATGTATTAGACATTATATCCCTAAATCACTACCCAGTTACTAACTTTACACTTTCCCTCCAAAAGACCAGGCAATTGTCCAATAAATCATCTCTATAATTTATTGTATTGTTTACTTCTTTTTCTATTACTAGTTGTAATAATATATATAAATCCCTTGCATAAGAATGGGCGCAATACTAGTTTTAAATAGGGTTAATGCCGCCAAAATACACCACCTTTTAGTCAACTTCTATATTTTCCATGACTTTTGAAAAATCCGATAAAATACATCAGCTTCGTTGACCTTTCGATTTTTCCAAAGACCGCGATCCACAAAGCATGGGACTCACCTCTTGGAAGAGCTAAAGTCACTGGGCGGACGGAAATTGACAGCTCCTGCAAATTGAGTCTGACGTGGAATTATACGTGTTATATCATTTATTTTGGGCTGCTGATTGTGTAAATGAGACGACGTCGTTTCATACAAAGAAATAAACGACGTCGTTGAAGTCGTTTAAAGTTGGAAATCTGGTTTAGGGTGAGGACATTTTCGCTCATTTCACAAAATTAGGGTTCATGTTTTTGGGTTTAGGTGAGGCAATTCCGAGGCGACTTCTACGTGAGCTGAAATCGCTAGGCGAGTTGCGACGGCTTCCAGGCCACGGCGACGACGATGGAGGAGTCGGGGTACGTATTATTTCAAGTTTTTTTTTTCTTCCCATTTGCAGTTTAGTGTAGTGATTGGGTTTATTTTTTTTCTTTGCAGTGGTACATTTGCTATTTGATTAGGATACCGCGCTCGCGCCATCTGCTCGTACGTGTGCGGTTTAACAGAATCCGACGACGAGGACGACATCACGAAATCAGCGATGATTCTCTTCTACAGCGATTGCGCCCACACCTCGCCTCTAATTCGCCCTCTTATACAATTCAATTCGTATGCCTAAAACCCTAACCCTAGCCTATTTCTATTTCACTAGAAACAAAAAAGAAACGACGTCGTTTTGAGTCGTTCAAAATGACTTCATTTTGTTTGCCGGAAGATTTTAACGATGACACGCGCACGACGTCCACGTATTATTCCACGTCAGACTTAATTCGCCGGAGCTGCTAATTTTTGGAAAAATCGGACGGTCAACGAAGCTGGTGTATTTTATCAGATTTTTCAAAAGTTATGGAAAATAAAGAAGTTGACCAAAAGGTGGTGTATTTTGGCGGTATTAACCCTTTTAAATAACATGTGTAATTCGGTCGGCAATTTTGCATATTTTTTTTTAGTTCCATCTCTTTATATTACAAATTCATAATTATTCCTAGGTGTATGCAAACTTGGATCACAATTCACAACTAAAACGGATTCCGATCTTTTATTGCTATTCTGTATGGTATCTCTTGTTGCATCATATTGACAAAAACTTGGGTGAGGTCGGTCACATAGTGTGGTCGGGTCAAAGTGTCAATCTTTATACAGAAAAGTGCTAATAGTGTCAATCTTTAACATAATTATTTTACGAATAAAATGTCAATTTTTAAAAGTGACAATCTTTATATAGAAAAGTGCTAATCTACACGAATAAAAGTGCTAGTGTTTTAGCCGTCCGCACAGCGCCTCTGGCTGACCCAAGTGTGTCCCTTTTTTATTTTATATATATATATATATATATATATATATATATATATATATATATATATATATAGTTATTGTTAATTTGTAACCATCCATAAATAATATAATAAGAGACACCAATTCCAATAGAGGATCCTAATCCAATTGAAACGGTATTGTCGATATTTTTTTTTATTTTTTTTGTATTGTCGACAATATGGCCCTATTTGATTTCAATTATATTAAAATTTAGGGTTTGTGGAATCCGAACAAGATTCGACGTCCTTCCCTTATAAATATATAGATATCCACATCGCATAGAAACAAAGAATAAAAATTAAAGGAAAAAAAAATCTCTCAAGTTAGACACTCTCATGTCGCGGTCGTCGGATTCTTTAGTACTGTTAACGGTCTCCGGCGTGATCTTCAAGCTATTGATCCCAGCCGAAGTCGAGGCCCGCCTCCGCGCCGTCATCAGCAACGCCTTCCGCCGCATCACGTGCCGGGGAACCTTCACGGTGGTGATACAGGAGAAGGAGCGGCTGAGGCTGAACCACATGTACGAGGCCTGCCACGTGTACCTCAGCGGCCGGGTCTCCGACCACACCTACGCCGTGCGGGTGAGCAAGCCCGCCCTGGACGCGGAGGCGCTGGCCGTGACGGTCGGCACGGAGGAGGACGAGGTGATCCGCGACTCCCACGGCGGCATCGGGTTCACCTGGATCCGGACCAGCTACGCCCGCATCAACCGGGTCGGCGCCAAGCAGCGGTGCTTCCAGCTCAGCGTCAACCGGGCCCACGGCGACTACACGCTGAGCGTCTACTTGCCGTACATATGCCGGAAGGCGAAGGAGATGAAGGCGGCGAGGAAGTCGGTGGTGAAGCTCTACACCGTCCGCTCCGGCGACGAGAACACCAAGAGGTTTTGGGCCTACGCGGAGGCGAACCATCCGGCGACGATGGGGACGGTGGCGATGGAGCCGGAGGCGAAGGCGAGGCTGGTGAAGGATCTGGATTTGTTCGTGAAGAGGAAGGAGTACTATAGGAAAGTTGGTAGGGCTTGGAAGAGAGGTTATCTTCTGTACGGACCGCCGGGAACCGGGAAATCGAGCCTGGTCGCCGCCATGGCTAATTATCTCAAGTTTGATATCTATGATTTGGATCTCAAGGCCGTCAGGAACAACGCTCACCTGAGGAATCTGTTGCTATCGGCACGCGATCACTCGATCATCGTCATAGAAGACATCGATTGCAGCGTCGTCTCGCTCAACCGGAAGGATTCCGATGACCGCAGCTCGTCTGCCGATGCCGACAACGAAAAGGTCAGTTGATATAGGGTTTTGTGGCGGAGCCAGAAATATGATTTGGAGCTAAAGTTAAAAAGAAATTCTAAGAATAAATTTTTAAGCTAGTTTTTAGAAAATACTCCCTTCGTCACACATTTTGAATTTGATTTTGATGTGCCGAAAAGTGAATATTAACACAAAGTTTAGGTCTCACTTGATATAATAGTATATTATGTCCTACGTTATGAATACACTATATCAATTGAGATTAAAACTTTGTCAACATCCAATTTTCGACACATTAAAATTCACGCTGAAAAATTCTTAACACACATACGATGAAGAGAGGTAGTAACTAGGGTTTGTCGGGCGCTCCCTCTAGCACCCTCTCATACCGCCCCTTATTGCATGTAGTGTGAAAAGGACACACTACATACGACACGTCTAAGATGACTCACTCGTACAGACGACACGTCTAAGATGACTCGATCCCTATGTCTAGCCAACTGAATTTTAGAATTTCCGATAGATAGTTTGTTTCACATTAAAATTAAATTGATTAATCAACTACTAATTTGACTTAATTATTATAAATAGATAACTTTGTCCGGGCTGCTCAACTTGATCGATGGGCTGTGGTCGTGCTGCGGGGAAGAGAGAATCATAGTGTTTACGACGAATCATAAGGAGCGATTAGATCCGGCGCTGCTCCGGCCGGGAAGAATGGACGTGCAGTTGGAGATGTCTTACTGCAAGTTCCCTGCATTCAAGATACTTGCTTCTAACTATCTAAATGTGGACGACCACCCTCTCTTTCCGGCGATTGAGGAATTGCTCGACAAGTTTCCGGCAACACCGGCTCAGATCGCGGGCGAGCTCATGAAGAACAATCATGATGTCCATGCGGCGCTCATCAACGTTACCCGCCTCCTCACGGACAATGGATTCACTCCCAATATATAAGATTTTCTCTCATTTTCTTTTTGTTCTTTTATTCTTTTTGACTACTCCTTTTTAAGAATATTTTGGTTGGAAAAAACAATTATTTAGATTATGAATTGCTCGCAATTTCTTCTTATGGCACATATGACAGGTGATATTAAGGTTTTATACCCAACAAATTAATAAAATAAAAGAAAAAAATCCATAGAAAGTAGATAAACCTCAAGCTAGCTAGAGCTAATAAAAAAGAAGGTGAAAATTATTGAAGACAATAATATGCTAGAGATTTCTCCTCACTCAGTTCTTGAGCAGTAGCATCCAACTTCTTCCGCGAAAATTCGTCGATTGAGAGACCTTAAACACAATAGAATTTTAGCAGATGAAACAGAATTATCAAGGATTTGAATCATGTGATATATTATATGTATTCAAACCTTGAACAATCGACCATTCTCCATTCTTGCAGGTAACTGGAAATGAATAGATAAGGCCAGCTGGGACATTGTACGATCCATCGGAGTACACACCCATGGAAACCCAAGAACCCTGCAACAAAATCAAATGAAAAATTCATCCCGAGCATAATTTGCAAGAACTGCACGTGTTTTTAGATAAAAGTCGACCTCTGGAGTGCCAAGGACCCAGTCACGTATGTGATCACAAGCCGAACTAGCTGCAGAGAGAGAGGACTAGAGAGTTTTCTAGCTTTGATTATGGCAGCACCGCGTTGCTGGACAGTAGTTATGAACTCTCCTTTCACCCTGCATAAAATTGAAATAGATTTTGTACTTGCAGACATATTTTTTCACCATTCGTCGTTTGCAACAAGCTCGCGCACAGGCTTGTTTCCAGATGAAGTTTTGACGGAAGCATGGTTGACATCAGGATACTGAGTTGAGGAGTGATTTCCCCAGATGATTACATTCTTAATATCTGAAACTTGCACTTTCAATCTCTCTGAAATCTGCCCAAGGGCTCTGTTGTGGTCCAATCTAGTCAAGCAAGTGATGTTCTTCTGAGGAATAGACGGAGCGAATTCCTTGAGAATCAACGCGTTGGTATTGGCAGGGTTAGCAACAACCAGAACCTGAAAAGAATTAGAATGTAAAATTGATTCTTGCAATATTTTAGATAACAATCTCATTCATCACTTTATTCATTGAATGGGAAAGCAAATGAACCTTGCAGTTAGGTGCAGCATGCTTTTCAAGGGCAGAAGCTTGAGACTTGTAGATGGAGACATTCTTCGACATCACATCTTTCCTCTCCATACCCTCTTTTCTTGGGAATCCACCAACCATAACAGCAACATTCACACCAGTACAAGCTTCACCCACATCCGTCGTGGCTACAATGCCTGATTTTGAACACAATTCTTAGTTCACGATCCCCTTTCCGTGGGGACTCGATAAACAACACCACAACTTGCTAAAAAGGAAGAAAATTACACTACCTTTAAGGAGAGGGAACGCTGCATCGACCAATTCCAACGCCGTTGAGAGCCTCGGCAGCAGGTGGAATATCAAGCATGTGGAGGATCTTAGACTGCTCAAGGACCCAACATAGCTCCCCTAGCAACCATGGGAACTAGAGCATATCCAATTTGCCCTTTCGAAAAGACCCAAACTCAAGTTTCAATACAAGTAACACAAGAAATAAATTCAAGCATAGCTCAAACACAGATAAATGAGACAAAATGTGAAGAATATATGCGATCACTGCATTTCCAGTATACTAATACAAGTTTAATTCAAAATGCAGTGTTCTTATTCAAGCACCACAGAAGCAATACCACAAACACGTTCTAGGCGCTAGATCCAACTCTTAAACGATTGAACTGAAACAACATGACTTAAAAATTAAAATTCACATCAATCTCATAAGCAACTACATGAATCTCACCGATCTAACCATTAATTCATTCGAACAAAAAGCATATCCAACAAGCATCAATACACGCACCGCAGTGCCTTACAATTGCATCATATCCACCAGGAAAAAAAAAATGAAGGTGAATTGAAGCGCATTTTCGGGGGGGGGGGGGGATCTCACCAGCGGCGCCAGTAACGAGAACGATTTGTGCGTGTAAGGTGGTGCAGAAGAACGCTGGTTTCACATTTTCACTCGAGAAGAGAAGAGAGTGAATTATTTATGGAGAAAATTTAGGAGGGAAATTCGTATATTTGAGTAACATACTATTGCAATTGAGAATGGAATAACAAACGAATCCGCTAAATTTTCGTGTTCAAAACCTAGACTGTTTACCATTCTTAGGGTGGACCCCATATTAATTTAATTTGGACTCATTCGAGAATGTTTTTAAAATGCAATAGAGAATTTCTTTGATTACATAATTATAATTGAAAAAAGAAAAGAAAAAAAGAGAGTGAAATATTTGATTGTCGAGGTGGCGCTTGGCAAAGAAAGGACTCAAACTCAAGAAATATTGATTGTCGAGTTAGCGCTTGGATTCTTGAGGATTCGGATCTTCTATTATCTAAATGTGTGACATCTTATGTGGCACTGATCGATAAGTATTCACAATATTTTAAAAACATGATGTGATGTTGGTTCTTATCATACTTTTAATGTACGGAATGTTTTTGTTGAAATCTACTTGTAGATTTCAATTCTCCTATGTTTTGGACTTTCTTCACTTGTTATTTTCCAAGGTTTATTTGTGCAGGTTTGATGGACTTAAGTTGGTGGACCAAGCTAGGAATTTTGGGCTTGGATAACTAGAAGATTGGGCTAGGCTGTGGAGTGTGTATTGGGCTGCATTACTAAGGCCCAATGCTAATAACTACACACCTATAATTGTGGATCTAACCTATTTTAGAGAAAGACTCGGTCAGCTTGAATTCAACGATGACGTGGGAAGAAATTCAATTCCACTATCAACTACCGAACGTGAAGATCGTGGGAAGAGAGGGAAGCAAGATCGTGGGACGGAGAGCGTGAAGAATTCAGAGATATATACTTCAATTCTTGGAGAAGAGAGTGATGCTTTTTGGAGAGGAGAAGATTGAATCATAGAATAGAGATAGAGATCCAAAAGGCTGTGTGTGAGTTGAGTAAACTAACTTTAGGGTTAGTATTTTTCATGGTTATTTTCCTCAATTCTAGTTTGTAATTCTTTGTAAATTATAGTAAATCGTTCCGCATGAGGCACACAAGATATCCTCACGATATCTTGCACAAACCAGTTCTGGGTTTGTGTTTTTTTGTTTCAATTTTTCATCCAAAAATTTTCGCTGCGTTTCTGTTCATTGTTGCACTCACAGTGTTGCTTACAGTGAACATCTCTGTGTGTTTCCTCATGATATCTTGCACAAATTATTTTTGTGTTCTTATTTTTCTTGATCTATTTTTCGTTTTGCGTTTGTGCTCATCGAGTCTGTCGCTGTACAGAGCTCTATGAGTACCTCTGTGTATTTCTAACCACTTGGATACCAACAAGTGGTATCAAAGTCGACACTCGATACACTAAGTGACGGTCCTGGTACGGCGAGATGGATCTCACCGGCACGGTGTTCAACAAACCTCCAGTGTTGGATGGTTTGAATTACTCATTTTGGAGAGTAAGGGTCAGACACTATATCAAATCCATTGATGCTAGAGCATGGTCTCATGCTCTTCATGGCTGGTCACATCCGAAGAAGACGGACAAAGAGGGAGACTCTATTCGAAAGCCAACAAGCGAATGGACAACGGAAGAGAATGAGGCAGCAACTTTCAATGACAAAGCCCTTAATGCAATCTTCTCTACAGTGGATGTCAATATGTTCAAGCTGATCAAGAATTGTGAGTCTGCAAAAGAGGCTTGGGATATTTTGGAACTCCACTGCCAAGGTGACACTGCTGTCAAGGACACAAGGGTACGTATTCTCACCACTAAGTTTGAGAATCTTCGGATGAGGAATGATGAATCAGTGGTTATTACTGCAATAAAATCTTGGATATTGCCAACGAGTGCATGGATCCTGGAGAGCCCATCATTCCCAACAAGCTCATGGTGTCAAAGGCGCTGCGTACGCTAACTCCCAAGTTCCAGCAAAAGATCACAGCAATCACTATGATGAAGAATGTTGGGGCCCTTGAGTTTACTGCAGTGATGAACGACCTCAAAATATTTGACATGGATCTGGAAGCATCAGAAGGATACACACTATAGAAAAGTCTAGCTCTTCAAGTCTCATTATCCAGCTCTGTGTACACACCACCACGAGCAAGCCCATCTGAACAAGCTGATGATGATGTCATCTTTGATGACATGGAGGAGGAACCAGCATGGAACTTTTAACTCAAAAGGTAAATGCTTTGGTAAAAAATTTCAACAGGTTTGCAGGTAGAGGAAGGGATCAAAACAATTCGGATCCAAATAGGAGAGTTGGCAGCTCTGTAGTTCTTAAAGAACTCCCAAGTTCATCATAACAGAATGTTGTTCCCCCAAGAAGAAGAAATATGTTAGATCCACAACAGAGCAAGCCGAGGGACTACTCCAAAATCCAATGCCATGAATGTAGAGGGTATGGTCATTATGCTAATGAGTGTGCAAACACATTCTAAAAAGAGGTAAAGTTGTAAATTTCATATCATTAAGTGATGATGAAATAGTTGAACCTGTTACAACAGACCCTTGAACCGACCATAGAGAAGCCCTCAATGATGGCTACACTATCATCAATTATTAATGATTCTTGTGATTATTCTGATTTGTTTTGTCTAACGAGTATTGTAGAACCTGTACAGGATGTAAGTGAAGAATTGGAGCTTGTTGATGATTCACTTCAGGTATTGGTGGAACTTAAAGATTCACATGATGAGTTGCTGATCAAGTTCAAGAAGCAAGTCAGAAGAAATGACGTCCTGACCAAGGAAAATGATGAGCTCAAGGCCCAGCTTGTAAGATTGGAGGAAAATGAACCCGTGAAGACATCAAGAAGGATCTTCAAGTGCCATCACTATCACAGAGCTGGACACATTAAGCCTTACTGTAGAGATTGGCTGAAGGAGAAGCAAAAAGTTAAGATGCTCGAAGAAAAGTGATAAAGAGTGGGACTAAAAGCAAGATTGGAGGTGCTTCTGACTCGAAGAGTAAAGGCAAGATGGTGTGCAATGTTGTGTTCACAGCATTAAGCTCGAAGATAGGGGGAGCCTGTATTTTGATAGTACTTGTTCCAGGCACATGACCAAATCAAGGGAGTTGCTGGAGAATTTCAAACCCATTGTTGGAGAAATTCTGACACATGAAGTGGATGTTGCTGTGTACCACTCAATGATAAGGAGTTCGTTATACTTAACTTCAGCTCGACCTAATATTTTGTTTAGTGTCTATCCTTGTGCCAGGTTTCAAGCAAATCCACACTCAAATTGGGGAGGAGACTTGGAAGGAAGGAAGAGCACTAGTGGAGGTTGTTGCTACATTGGCAACAACATTGTGTCTTGGCACAGCGAGAAACAGAATTGTGTCACATTGTCAACCTCAGAGGCTGAGTACGTGGCAGCGGGGAGTTGTGCTACTCAACTGCTATGGTTGAAAAGGATGTTGGAGGACTATAAACTTGAGGGGGAGGGTATTACTATACTCTGTGATAACACCTGCACCATCCACATCATAAAGAACCCTGTCCAATTTGGTCGCACTAAATACATCGACACCCGATATCACTTCCTTCGAGATTTGGTGGAGAAGAAGATACTTGAGGTAAAGTACCTTCGAACTGAAGATCAAATTGTTGATATATTTACAAAACCCCTTGATTTTGAGAGATTTTCTAAAGTTAGAAACTCTCTCGGAATGTGTTCCATCTGAAAAGTTAGGTGGATGTTGCTAGCTCTGCATTCTGCCTTGTGCAACCAACGAAGTTCTGACTAGTATATTTTCTTTATTTAAAAAGAAAAAAGAAGCATATAACTTGGAGCACAGTCAGTGTAAAAGACTCTGCATAAGTGCCTCCTTGAAAAACGGTGTACATACAAACAAAAACAAAAACAAAAAAAAATCGTCTAGCCAGATATAATTCATAATTTTACAATGCAGAGCACAACAACATGGTTTTGGGGTGTGTGATGGAACACTTCCCTTGAAAGTTTTTATTCCTTTGGATCTCTCTTTATTCTGTGGGGTATAATTGATATATCTGAACGTTTGACCTTCATGTCAGTCGTACATATCTCAATTATTTGTTCTCTCTCTATCCATATCTTAGTTTCGATTTTAAAGGTTGTGATACGAGGTCTCTCATATCATCCCTCTTTAAATCTGTGTATATACCCCTCTCTCTCTGACAGTCTATGTTATCTTCTCTGTCTTTCTCATATCTACACCCACACCGACTCAAACCACTTCAAATCTTGCTTTGATTCCTTCGCCTTCTGCTCCACAAGCCAAATTTTTCAACCCTTTCGTCCTCTATCAAGCATCTGAATTCCATGCCTTCCAATCATCGATGGTCAACTCCACTGTCAATGTCACTCAGCCTCCTGCAAAGACGCAGTCACTCTGTCGCCAACACTGCTGTCTCCCCTGATAAACACCA